>RJWM01009569.1:0-67400 GCA_004363535.1 Dasyprocta punctata
AGTTACCGGTATTTCAGATTCTCTTCCCATGTTTGGAAAGTTTTCTGCTATTATTTCTGTGAATAGTCTTCACAGGTCATTGGTATTGACTCCTGCTTTTTCATTTATGCCTATTAATCTTATGTTATTTCTCTTGGCATCATCTTGCAGCTATTGAATTGTTGTTTCTTGGTTCCTTACTATTTTTAGGAGATCTTTTCTTTCATGGCCATGATTTCCCATGCTGTCTTCAAGATCTGAGATTCTATCTTCAGCTTCATTTAAGCGGTTTTTCAAACTTTCCATGGAGTTTTTCATTTCTTGCATTTCCCTTTGCATCTGTTTCATGCATTCTGTTTGTGTCTTATATTGTTCATTCAAGGTTTCGATCATTTTCTTAAGTTATTCTATGTTTTTATCTTGCTCTTCTTTAGATACAACATTTCTTTAATAATGATTCTCATTTCATTTTTTAGCTGAGAGAATTTCTGATTTGAATTTCTCTATAGCTTCTTAAGCTGTTTCTTTATTACATTTTCTGTCACTTCAGAAAGTCCATTTGTGTGACTCCCACTGTCTTCCATTTCAGTGTCTCTTGGGTTTGTTCTTTGTGGGCTGGGGGACTGAGACTGCCTCTTGGTCTTTTGTTTTGTCATTTTCTTCTAGAGCCTATGTGGCTCTGTGTCCTGCAAGGCTGGCTGGCGTTCCCCTGAGGTTCGCGCTGATTCTTGTGGCGTGCAGGATCACAGGAACCGGAAGGCTGAGTCCCGTGCGCAGCAAGGAAGGGCGGCCTCCTGGGGCGTGCGGGTGGAGCCTCCTCCTTCACTGGGTGGGGGCCAAGGCCTCCCGGTCCCAGTGAGCTAGGAGGGGCACCGCAAGTGATGCGGACCCGACCCTGGTTCTGTCCGCAAGTTCAGCCCAACAGCTATGCCTTCATTTTGCAATTTTAAATTATATTCTAATTTCCACCTTAATTTACTACATAAATTAATTTGCATTTTTAGGTAGTTTAACAGCAATGCATGCATATGTGTTTAATGTTAGTATAATTTCTTTGTAAGAGGTCTGTTTAAATATTTTGCCAAATCTTAAATTTTTGTGTTAACCTTTTTATTAGTCATTTCATACTAATGTGCTAATTATATGCTTTATCTAAAAATCATTAGGGATGTATCTATAAATAATATGCATTAAATTTTTTGTGCATCTTTTGTGACAATAATGATTTTCTTCTTTATTGTTAAATTGAGGTTGTTGTTCAACAAATCATTTTATTCAAGATTTGAACATTATCTTTGAATTCTTAAAGCACTGCATTAATTATACAATATCTCTATATGTTGCAGGATTTTTTACTAGTATTTTTAAGTAGCACTTTATTAAAGACCTTTAGATACAAACTTAATGAGAGATAAAAGTCTATGATTCACTTTTGCTGGAAATTTTTCATAGTTTTAAGATCAAATTTATGCTGAACTCACAAAAGAAACTTAGGTTTACATTTTTTCTCTATTTTTTCTAAGAATTTTTAGGGAATAACTGTGTATTTCTTCAGATATCTAATGCAAAGTATTATTGAAATTAATGTGACTCAAAATACTTCATTAACTCAAGTTTTATGGTAATAAATTCAATTATTGCTAGATAGACAACTACATGGGTTTTTTCATTTAACTTATTTCCAAATTTAATGAAGTTGTAAATTTTATTTTACTATTTTGTTCATTTGAATACTTTAATGCATTTATGCATCCCGTGTTTATAAATTTTCATACCATTTTTTAAATGCCTGTAAGATATATATTGATATGTCTGCTTTCATTTCTTAATTCTTCTTCTTTTATCTTACTCCACTTTGTATGGATTTACATTGTTACTCTCAAAGAATTACCTTTTGCCTTTTGTTTGGTTTTCATTTGATTTTTGTTCACTTATTTTCCTTTCTTTTATTTTCATTTTAATTCCTTTTCTTTTCCCAGATTTTTAAGTTATAACCAAAAATAATTGACTTAATTCATCCTTATACTGTAATGTAAGATTTTTCAAGCTGTAAATTTTTAGCCATCAACATTTTAAATGTTACTCTAACGATGCATTCATGAAATAAATCTGCCTTGAGTATGACATATTATGCTTTCTTTTTCTCTCTCTTTATCCACTCACATATAATCAAATTTGATTAGTAAAAATAATAACTTTTAGTGCGACCCTGTCTCAAAAAACCAGGACTGGGAGTTTGGCTCAGTGGCTTAAGCGCCTGTCTGGCAGACGCGAGGTTGTGAGTTCAATCCCAGGTGCCACAAAAAAAAAAAAAAAAAATAATAATAATAATAATAATAATAACTTTATCAAATCTTTATTCATCCCAGAATGTTGTTTTTATTTTTAATATCTCTAAGATTTTATTATCAAGTTATGCTGCCTTAAAAATATATTGCATCTTCTCTTACATATTGTCTGTAAAAGTGTATGCAATATGTTCTGATAATATTTCTTCCTTAAATATTTGGGTGAATTCACTGGTAAAACTATCTGAGCATAGTTATTCTGCGACTATGTCTGTATTTTCCCATTTGGGTAGCAGACAAGCTAAGACTTTCTTTTGGAAAAGACAATTGAATTATGTTTGGTGGAGGACATAGATGATAGGGTGTCCTAACTAAGGTCAGGCCTTGAAAAGCCTCAGTGGGGCAAACTAAGCCCTCATAAGCAATCGCTAGTGATCACTGTATGAATACTCATTTTTTGCATTTGGGACTGCAGCTGGCTGTCACCCTCCAGCAGTTTGTGGCTATCTCAATGTGTAGGGCAGCTTGACACTATGAATTCCTTGTACTTTTGCAGCTGTTGAGTCACTCTCTGTTTGATCTTCTGCTGGGCAACCTCCAGTCTAGCCAGCCTGGCTTAGGGATCCTCAGTGGCCGGCTCCCCATGCTGATCTCGGCTGCAGTAAAGCCTCCAGGGAAGTTCCCTTTCTTCAGCAGGCCTCTGACTCCACCTGGAGGTATCTGATGTTGCAGTTCATATGGGAAATATGGTCTGCCTGCAGCACAGGCCACCTCCAATCTTTCCAGCCATCTGGCTGGTTGGTATGTGCCCTTAGTTACTGTGTGGCCATGGATGGTGATCTTCTTCTATTTGATACAGACTTTGACAATGACACACCACGTGCAAGCATCTCTTGTCCATTTACAGCTATGGCGATCCTTGAAAAATCCAATTGGCTGATGTCTGCTCTGGTTGACTCGGAAGGTAGAAGACTGCTGACTCTGAGGAGTAGAAACAAACATCTTAAAGACAGGATGTTTTGCCAGCTTAGGCAGACATGGGCCTTATGGAGAAAGTGAGGAAGCTCATTAGGGAACAATTGGACAAAAGTTAATTATTCAGCCAAACTGTCACCATGCCTTTCTTGTCTACCTTGCTACCTAAAACCAACATCTACATTCAGCAGCACTCTATGCCTTTGTTGGACCTCAATCAATTTGGATATCTGAGGCCCCAGCTTGGGACTTCAGTTTAGTGAAGTCTCCTGGATCCCAACAAAGATGCTCTTTCTTTCCTGTCATTGTTTGTCTCTCTATCAGGGTTTTCTGGCCGCAACCAAGCAGACAGCTTGAAGTATGTTTGTGAGAACTAGGACTGACAAGCAGAGTCTCCTCTTCATACAACTGTATGAGGAAGATGATCTCATCAGTCAGTCTTTTCAACATGCCAGCTCTGCCTTGTTCATGTATACTTCGTCCACATCCTTCTTGATAAACATAAATTCGTTGTGCATCTCTATATTTTTATTGATCTCATTATTGTACTTATTCTTGAAGTTATCCACCAGCCCCAGCAGACTGACAAGCTCCACTCTAGCTTCAGCCTCATCTGGCCCACTAAATCCTGCCAGCAAAGAGGCTCACTGATACAGCTCTGCAAAAATTACCCATGTTGCTCTGTCTTCTGCACTGAGGGAAGCTCCGCTTGATTTTCAGCATCTTGTTCTGCTATTATACGAACTGAATTTTGTCAATAAAGAAAGTGAGTTTTTTGTTGATAGTGTTGACCTGCTCTTTCTCCTGAGTTCATTGCCTGAGTGTTGAAGTCCACCTTCAGCTTCAGGATGACCCAACAGGTTCTGGCTCATAGCAAAGCCTGTGATGGCACCGCAAACCCTGTGGTAGCCACTGTTCAGATTGGCAATGAGGTGCAGGGTCTGGTGGAAGCTGCTCTTCAGGCTAACCTGGGAGAAGATGATGTAGGCACAGGTGGACTCTTGCATGAATGATTGCTGAAGGCCTAAGGCTGAAGAAGTGGACAACTTGCAAGACTTCTGTGTCACATAGATGGGCATGATTGAGTCAGCAGCAAGGGCAGGCTGACTGAAGAATAAGACTCCAGAAATTACTCAGGAAAAGAATTAGAAGTTACCCAGTAACTGCTTCTAAGTGGCAGAGATTATCTTTTTAATGCTAGAGCTCATTTTATTAATTAATCTAAACTTTAGCATTTTGCTTCATTTTTGTATTGGACTTGATCTCCTTTTACTTCAAGAACAGATGTTTACATTTCGTCTTTGTAGAGGACATCACTGGACATGTGCCGTCATTGACTAGAGGACGGCGATCTCGCCAAGATTAGTTTTGTGCTTGGTTTTAAAAGTTGAGATAGAGAAACTGAATGTGTATCTCATTGGTTTAATTTAGGCCAGTCATGCAAACGCATCAGAGTTTATTTCTCCCACATCTACAAAAAAAAAAAATGCTGAAGTGCAAGACAGAAAATTTGATTTACAATGAATGACAAATTGACTGATTTGACTGCAACTATACTCCAACAATGAAAGTCTAATTCCGATGAATGAGATTTTAAATGTACTGAAAGAAAATGACATGCATTCGTATACCCAAAATATTTTAAATTTGGTAACAAAATAAAAATTATTTTTAGATAAACCAAACTAAAAATGCTTACTGATGTGATATAATATTAAATGAACTTTAAGAAATACGCTTTAGAAATAAAAAAATTATTTATTGAGGTTACATTAGATTATAAACTTCATTGTCAAGCAAAAATTTTTATAATGCTTTTAAGTGAATACATCTGCATAGATAATACCAAGAAAAAAGAGAAGAAAGAGAAGTAGAAGAAGGAGGAATAGTAGGAGGAGGAAAAAGAGGAGGAAGAGGGGTTGGAAGAAGGGGAGGAGAAAAAGGAACAAGGAGGAGAGAAAGAGGAGGTGGAAGAGGAGAAAAGGAATAAAAAGAGGAAATAGACAAGAAGAATAAAAGGAAAGAGAAGAAGAAGTAAAAGAAGAGGTACAATTCTATAATAGTGACTAAAATTAGGAAACAAATGAGTTAGTCTTGGTGATGGGAATTACTTGAGCTAGATTACTAACATAGTGTTGTTCAAAATGTAGTTAAGACTTTTGGTAATATGATAATGTATCAGTCAGTTTTCCTTTTGTTGGAATAAATTGCCTAATATATAAAATTTAAAAGGAGAACTGGTTTGTTTAGTTCATGGTTTCAGAGGCTGCAGTCCATGACCAGCTGGTTCAAAGGAAGGAACACCATGGCAAAAGGGCACGAAAGAACAAAACTTCTCACTTATTGGTGACTGGGAAGTAGAGCACAAAGGAAGAATTCCAGAAATAGAATTCCAAAATTATGCCCCAGTGACCCAATTCTAATTGGGCTTTACCTTGTAAGAATACATTCAATATGACTATCAGTGGATTAATCCATTGAGGAGCATAGCACCCCCATGTTCAATCACATATTCAAGGGTGTTTTAATCTAGTCAAATTGATACTATGAAACCCAGGTAGTCTCCTGAGGGGTATCCTCTCAGAAGAGTTAAAGATTATATATTCCAGTCATGCATGCATATATGTAGCACAAATCCCAGTAGCTAAATCTGGGAAGGAGCCTATATGTCCACCAATAGATGAATGGGTAAAGTAAATACAGTATTTTCGCACAATGGAGCATTACTCTGTCACCAAAAGGTTAAGTAATTCATGTGCAGAAAAGTGTATCTTGATGCCATAATGATAAGTTAAATAAACCAGGTACACAAGCTTATGTATTGCATGTTTTCTCTTGTGTGATACATCCAAACTATCAATAAAGAGCAAATAAAAGATATCTAATAAGAATTAGGAATATATATCATTTGCAAAAGGGGAATGACTGACATATAGAAAGGGAATAAAGGAAAAGGAATGAAAAATGAACTAAAATGTGTTATATACAGGTTCCAACTTTCAGAATTAACGTAATCGTTATGTACTGCAAACATGTACAAATAAAAATAAAAATTTAGTAAAAAAGAAAAATGTATTGGCACTGAATACATAGCACGAAACCTCAAAGCTTTATTAAATTAGGAATAATGAGCACATCTTCCACATTAAATACTGAAAGGAATGATTAAAGGTGAATTTTTTATTATACAATATTTGTTGAATATCTACATTTTTCATGTATTTTGACGTGCACTAAAAACGCATGGGAGTACAAAACACAATCAAACTCACCTCCAAGAGCTGACTAAATGAGAATTAAATAATAAATAAGTGTAAGCTGGTAAGTGGCATAGAAAACAAAACAGAGCAATGGTTATTTGGAATAATCGGGGTACAGTGGTGTATTGTCATATTAAACAAATGGGTTAGAATAGAATTTCTTGAAAAATGACATTTAAGTCACGTGGCTTAGCAGGGATGAAGTGTTAGCCAAATTGATATCTGGTAATAGCATTTAAGTTGTAACCAGGTCCTGCAGAGGAGCTTGCCTAGAGCTTTTTGAGATACATTAATAAACTGTGTTACTGTGCAGTGAGAATGAAAGTGTGATTAAGGGTTGGGATCAAAGAACTGAGCAAGACCCTCGGAGGCCTTTGTAAGGACTAAGGCTTTTACTCAGAATTTCAGTAAAATTAGAAAGGTTATTGGATTTTCAGTTGATAAGTGATGTAGGCCGAACTTTTTCATCAGGACTGTTCTGGATGCTGTATTGAGCATAGTTTGGTGTAGACATGCAGTAGATGTAAGAGCAGTCAAGTATATCTTAGTAACTTAGGTAAGACTCAGTAACCCATCATGATTCTCTTTTAAGGCTGGCGATAGTGATACAACGAATAGTATCTCTGGACAAGAGGGTATTGTTTATGACAGAAAGGGATGGTTCACGCTATTACTGCAGAATTAGGTCACTGGGAAACTACAACTCCTAACTGACAGGAAAAGGCTAATATTGTTTTTTAGGAAAAGATCAGGAGTCCAGTTTTTCACTTATAAGAATTTCATTGTCTACTTATTATGAAAGGGCAATGATAAAAAAGACATTTAAATGAACCTGAAGTTTGGAAGGGAAGTCTTTGGTGCTAAAAATTTAGCAACTGATGGTTTACAGATGATACATGAAAGAGTAATTTTGGATGAGATGACATAGGAGTAAGCATGAGTCAGAAAGAAAAAGGACTAAAAGAGCTGACATAATAGATACAACATCCAGAGACATACATTATTAACAAGTTCAGAATCAGAAGAACAAACAGCAAAAATTCTGAGAATTGCTGTCCAAGGGGAAGCCTCTAACATCTGATTTCTTTCATTTTCCAAATATTTCCAGCATGACTTTATTAGCGTATCTGAACTTTGGTGTCTCTAAGGGACAGCAAGCCTTTAGTTCTATCCCTAATCAATTTGTCTTTTAACAGCCTAGTTAGAGGCAAAGAGAATAAGAACAATCAAGAGCATGTAGGTTAAAAACAGTTTTCTTACCATAAGTAATACACCTTTGCTTTTCATTTCCAGTAATGCTGCAGTAGTAAATATCTCAGTCAAATACTACACTTCCATAATTTCCTGTTCACTTCAAACTTGACATTCATTGAACAAGGACATATTAATTAAGAACACAATTTCAGCTTTGGATGCACCTGAATTTCATAATTACAGCCACATTGCTTTGCAGTGGAATGTATCCTCCTTTCTTTACTTGTCTTTGATGTACAGAACAGCGCTTCTTTTTGGTGCATAGGAGCTAATGCTCCCTTACTAGAAAGAGATCTCTCAACTTTTTACCTAGTTAAACATAAAGATGAAATGACTTTGCAAGGTGGTGAGGATGATCACAAAAAATCATCTACATATCTTTGGATCAGTTTCTCATTCCCTGCAGTATCTTGTTCATCAGCGATGTAAATACAAGCTAGGGAAATAGCACCCAATTAATAATCACTAATTCACATACAATTTTCTATGGAAAAATAGGCTGTCCCAGAGAAATCTTGCTCCGAGAGACAAACCCACTTCAAAAACCTCTAGGCCCTTTTCTTGTTATCTGCAAATGGATCTGAGTTTGCCATAATACAGTACAGAAACAAAAAGAATGGAGGAGGGCTGAACGTTAAGACAGCACAGATGCTGCCATTCTTCGACAATAGGCACTGTCTTTTCTGTTATTTTTTCATTTGAATCAGCTGGTGTTTTAAAAATTTACCAGCTTCATCTTAAAGCAACTGTAATTTTCTAGTCTCAAGGAACACCCTATATATTTAAGAAAGTGAAGCTATCATATGTTAATACTTGGTGTAAATAAACATCTCTATAGCTGAAGTTTGAAAAGAAGCAGAACCATTTGATGCGAATTTAATTTTATCAGCAGTTACTAAACGTGTGTGGATCTGATGCCTATCATCACGTAATTCACATTCCAGGAAGATGAATAGCATCCACCATGTCGTTGTCTGTGTAGCTTTCTTTTGAACTTTCTTCTGGCAACTTTGCCTGCAAGTACCTTTCTGAATTTGGCAGATGAACAAACATTTCCGAGAACATTTGTTGTTTGGTTATGGATACAATTGATTCAACATGTTTGCTACTAATTTCATGGAGTTTCATTAAATCCAATTAGAAAACCATGAGATTCTCTTGCTGCCTTTTCCAAAAAGTCTTGTCACTGTACCGTCCAACTTTCTTCCCCAACACTGCAAAGAAATATGCATTTTCTGAGTTTTTGCCTTACTTGTAAGGTAGCCTGTTCCTCTATCTTAATTTTATGCACCTTAAAAGAAAACTCAACATTCTTTTGCTGGGGAAAATGAATATTATTACCCATGACTATAGCAATAGCCAGGAAACCGTATTTTTGCCAAGATGCTGAACTCCAATTTCCATAGGTGATGATAAAAGTCACACACAGTGCAGTGTTACAAAAGAGGAATATCCAGGTTAGGAAACTATCATGATAATTGTAATGTTGCAATCACTCCTCCATTTGCTCCAGATTGAAAAGTTGTTTCTATCTTTCAATGTCTGTAGTACATTCTTGAAGTATAGTTAGAAAAAAAGTGTGTTCATTGTTTTTGCTTTTAGGACATTCAAAAACAGGAGAGACTTTTGGAAATTACCCTATAGAGACAAATACAAACATATTTGAAAATAATAAATCAGCAAAAAACAAACAGACATGTGAAGATACAGGTAATGTCAGCTTAGAAACAGTAATTAATATTTAAAACATTTTATTTATAAATGGCAGAATTAAGCTTAAAATGGAGAAGTCAAAAGGGAAATTATGGCAAAATAGAAAATTTAACAAAGAGAAGCTCAAGTTTTTAAGCTAAATAATTTATTCAAAAGATGCCCTAAAACTGAATGCTTTATTCTTTATTCTTGAGATGCAAGGGTGCTTCAACACAAAATATCCATTATTATGATATACTGCATCAACTTAATACAGATCAAGAAATCACATTGTCATTTCGTTAGATGCATAGACTATAATTTGATGGAACTCAACACCCTTCCATAAGAAAATTTTAAAAAATCTTAATACACAAGGAATATGAAGAAATTATCTTAGTCTAATGAAAATATACATGCGAAGCCTATAGTTAGTGTCATACGCAGTGGCAGAAAAGTTAAAGCTTTTCCTCTAAAGTCAGAACAAGGCAAGGATGCTTACTTTTACTACTTCTACTCAAATAAATAAATTATAAAAGCAATACCAAAAACCTCAAGAAACAACAACAAGTAAACTGGTTGATTACAAATATGAGCAAAAACTTGAATGGACTTTCTCCAAAGAGAGAATGATCATTAGTCAGAATTTGCTAGAGGGACAGAATGAATTTAAATATGTGTATAATTATGCAAATGATGTACCATAATTGGTAGCCTTACAAGATGAGCTGTGTAAGAACCCACGAGTTGTCTGTGTACCAGGTAGCTGCAGAATCCAGCAGCTGCTCAACCCAAGAAAATAGAAGCAGTGGAACAAGCAGAATTAAGGATGAAACACCATCCCAGCGTCAGAGATCTGGAAGCTCACTGACTCTACAAAGATATAGGTAAATCTGTGTTTTCTCATTTTTTTAAAAAAAGCTTTAAAAAGTAAAACAGAAAAACTAAAGGTATTAAGAAATATTTTGATTGGTTATTGTGGTACCCACCCATTATCCCATCACTCAGGAAGCTGACACAGGAGGGTATTGCAAGTTCAAGGCCATCCTGGGTTACATAATGGATTCCTGGCAAGCCTGAACTACATAGTGAGATCCTGTCTCAAAAATTAAAAAATTGCTTTGTACATTTGAAAACTATGTTTTTTAAACTGAACATTATTTAAAAATGAGTCAAAATTCTTTAAAATTTTAATGTTTATAAAGTAAAAATTAAGTTAAGCTTGATGATTAATTTTAACTGTCAATGTGATTAGTTTGGGAGCCACCCTAGGAATTAAAAAAATCCCTTCTGGGACCTTCTGTGTGGGTCATGGAAGCGTGACCTTGGGGCCTCTCTATGATTCTTTGCCACTTTCACTCCAGTGCTATTTTCCTGCTTTGTTTCCCAGCTACCATGAAGTGAGCAGTTTTTCTTGACTACACCATTCTTCTATGATATTTCTGCCTTGGAACTGGCTTGCCATGGACTAAATTCTCTGAAACTAAGCCAAATTAAAACTATCATCCTTTAAGTTGTATATGTAATAGGGATTTTCTTCCAGCAGAAAAAAAAACTGACTTACAAACAAAAGTTAATTTATTATTGAAGAAAGAAAGAAAAAAGAAAACATTCACATAAAGCTATTGTCTAGGTTTACACTGTTTACAAAATCTACAGCAGTATATAATAACATCCTAAACCTTCACAGTCACTGTACCTTCACTGACTCAAAGAATTTTCATGAACTTTGTATTCATTTTATTGTAACCATTCAATAATTTTCCATAACGTAATTCTTCCATAACATCCCTAAGGTTGGCCAAGGTAAGAATCACAATGCCGAGTCTACTGCACTATGTTGAGAGGAATAGCACCTACTTTGCTGTTACCTTTTTTTAGAGCTTATTTTCTTGTCCATTTCTGGTCACAAATGATAAACTCATTTTCACTAAGTGAAAGAGATTATCATAGTTTTACTTACTATGCAATTTAGTTCACCTAAAATCTAGGTGGTATCATCTTTTCTATCTATTTTAATTTGATATAAAATAAAAATACCTAAATCAAGAAAAACAGTAAGAGATAATCCAGCAAGAATTTCATGATAAAATATATTTTAAAGTTAAGAGAATTTTAACAGGAAAGAATTTTGTGATCAATGATTTACATTGTTTATTTCAATTTGTATCATTGTTACAGAGGCGCATGATGAATTGTTCCCAAATTCATGATACTACACAGATTTGAAATATATGACTATGTTCTCTATCATATTTGCTATGGAGTACCATAGCTTCTAGAGAAAAACTTGGTAAAATACAAAAATGTTCCATATTTATTACCAAATGCTATCTCACCATTTAATAAGAAGATATTTCTATAAAGTAGAAAAACTACTTCCAATATAGATAAAGTGTGAATTTAGCGTTCTCAAGCAGGCTTGTTCGAAGTTCTAAATTAGATATCTGAAGCACCTTTCCCAGCTCAGATCCTTCTACTTTGACTTTGGCAGCATTTTATACTTCAATTACTTCTATTATTAAACTTTGCAATAAAAATGCACTAATTATGGGACCAGATTTAGTTTCCCAAAGCACTGATGCCAGGTTAATACTTTCTCTCAGTGTTCCTTAAAGTGTGTCCTCTCTGAAATAGGATTTTCACATAAGGTCTATACATTGTTGTAAGTGTTTTTTTTTTAATGAAATTTGCTAGTTGATTTCAAAGTACACAAAAGTTTGAGGAGCACGTTCCTAAACTATAGGAGTATATAATACTAATGCTACAATCATTTGTTCGAAGGTATGGAGATAGTGCACTAAAGCAAGTAGAGGTGTTCTTTCCTTCAAAACACGGTAATGATTAACTAGTTCACAGGACATTTCAGTAACTAACTGATTAGTAAACATTTTAAACCCTCATTGTGTTAACTCTGCACATATTACACAATTGCTATAGCTTTTATATCATAAATGTGCATACCATATTGCAATTGTTGTTAACTTAAAACTACAATATATTGGACCAGCTGTTTTTATTGTGTAATACTAAGTGACTTGGATCCTTTCTTATCATGGATTCAAGCACCACCAGTGTCAACTGCTGGATTTGAAGAACAAGCCATGTTCTGTCATTTACTAATGTGTATCTCTTTTCCATTTATGCACCTCATATTGTGTGTCCTCTTACCATGTCAATTCACTGATTAATCTCTTCACAATAGCCTTAAACAACTTTCTCTTTGTTTGGTTTTCCCATCCCCTGATGATAAATTCAAGTGAGCTTCTCTCAGAGGAAAACATTTCAACTCTACCCTCTGAAGACATGCCCCAAATCCCTGGCAGAGGAGACGACCTTCTCAATACACAGTTCTACTTCAGCCACTTTCTGCTGGGTGTTTGGAGGATCCCAGTATAGTAGAGTAACTGCTTTTTATTTCTCAGAAATTAGAGAGTATTAGGCTTAAAATTGGATAGTTTAGACACCCATCTGATGCAAATTAGTCATTTTATACAGACATTTGTGCTTTTACTGGAATATAAAATGTAAGCCCAACATTGGTTTGTGTGAAATCCTCTGTTAAGAGGGGTATATGAGTTGTAAGTTACTCAGAGAAATACAGCTCTACATTTCTTATTTTAAGTCTTCAAAGAGTGAGTTTATGTGAAGCTGCTGCTTTTGTTCTTGGGTATAGGCGTTGCTCAGGAATGAGAAGAATGTGGGTGGACGAGTGTTTATGTCAGAGAAAATACATTTGGTTATCAGTTTATTTCTCTTATGCGGCATGAAGTCCAAATTATTGCATAAAGGTATTTTCAACTTCATCAGTGGTTGCAGGGCACACATCCTCTTGCCTTGTGATTGTTGTGGATTTTCTTTTTCTAATATGCAAATTTACTTTTAGACTTACTTGTTAATTACTAGAAATTTTGTAATACTAACACTTGGCTTACATAATGGCATGAAATTTAATAATTCGAATCACCCTATGTTTGAACACACAAATGTTCATATGTACATGCATTAAAAGAGATAATCATTTTATTTAGCAATACATGCTCATTCAGTGCTGAAACTGAAACTTACTATTTCTGTAAACAAAAAATATTTTATACAGCATGAGAACAAAGAAAAACATTAAGATATATCATGTACAGGTACAAATTCCATATGATGAATATGACCATTATTTATTTCCGATAAAATTAATTAATTTTAAAAAGTTGAACTGAAATTTTACTATGAATGAACTACTTGCAACTATTTTTCCTAGCTCTTTAATTTTACCAGGTATGTGTAATTTTTGAGGCTATGATTCTTTTCAAGACACAAAAACAAAATTTTTACATTTATCTTAATATTGATTTATATGTATTGGGGTTATAACTAAATATTGAATGAATTGAATATGATAACAGTTTTTAATCCTTTGCATTGTCTCTCTCATAGTATAAAATGATATTCATATGATTGTGATTATAAACAACATAGTCAACATTTTATGAAAAATACACACATACATCTATGAACAATGATTCCTATTTTTCATCCCCAAAACCTCACGATACAAGCCTAATATGTGCAATGACAAATTCAGTAGTTTTGGCTATTTTGCTTATTTTCATATAAAAATCAAAATCTTTCATTCAAAACTTTATTATAATTTTACATTAGGGTGCATATAATTTGCTTAACATTTATGCTGACATAACTTTTGTAAATATGGATTCATAAGTACTTGCTTATTCTTCTTTTAAATAATTTATATTTTATTGGTGAGTATATTCTTTTCCCAAAATATGTCCAAGTAGAAAAAGAGAAACAAAAGTGAATTTTTTTGCTTATCTAACTAGTACTATACTGTGCATATATTTATCTGTTTTGGGGAAATCTGCCAGAAATTCCAGTGTTTGGGAATATAAAAATCTCTAAATGCACAATTAATAGCCTAGTTACAAAGCAAAAACCATAAAAATATTTTTATGAAATCACATTGGCAAATTGGAATGCTCAACATATGTGATGTACAAGCCTAGAATTAATATTTCATCCATTTTCCCCCATTTTTAGTGTAGTTATCTTTTACATAGTAACTTTTATGGTTTTCAAGATGTCAAAAAAATATAGTTATAAAGGCAAAGTAATTTGCACATGAGGGAAAAAGGACTATTTTGGAAATGCATTTTTAATACTCTGTGAAGCTGTTTCCTTTCTTTTCCCAAGATTCCACAGTTTTATCAACTAAAAAACAATGCAGTTACATATCATTCTGAGTAGTTTGTATGCATCTGGACAATAAAAATATGGGAGAGAGGTTGCATATAATTTATTTATCAGGACAGAGTATTTCATGCAACCCAGACATGATACTATTTGCCAAACAAAACAGAACAGCAAAAACAACAAAAAGAGTAAATGTTTAATGAGTTTTTCATTCTCTCTGACAATGTAATCATGTCTATTTCTGATGGTTAAATGTCATAACCAATGTTTCCTGACATTCACCTCTAACTCTGCTGATCTCTTCAAGAACCTTTCTAAATCTTTCATTTCTCAAGTTGACTCCTGCGGGATTTCTGTTATGTATGAAGCATACCATACTAACATTTGTTAAAGAAGAATTCAGTAGCTCATCAAAATTCAAATGCAAACGTTAATATTCAGTGTGAGTGTAAACCATTTCAGAAATCACAAAGGAGCCTTATTCTGTATTATTTTGGAACAATGTAATTTCTGGCTGCTAATGGATCTGAAATAATACTTTGAAAGATTCCCCAAATAAACAGTAAGTAAGTATTTTTCTGTCATGTAATTCTTACTTTAATATGTAGCAAAATTTTGATCATATATGATGAAAATAATATGGTCAATGCATGTAGGGTCTACTGTTACTAGGTTCTGATTCAAAGAAATAAAAATATCATCAAGAAAAGACTCTAGTGAATTGGTTGATATTTTCTCATGTCAGATGCATTGTAGAAAACAATAATGTTGGTTTTAAATTCTTATACTCATCCATTTTTGGATAATCTCACAAAAAGATGTTGTGAAGCACATATATACAGTTGCCTGAGGTCAAAGCGGCACTCCATTTTATTCAGTAGTACTCTTCCAATTATCTCCAGTATTCTGCAAATATATTGCTAGTAAATTTCAACCTAACAATTGTATATAAGAGTTGGGGTCAAAATATATACTGAATGTTAGAATTTTAAAATATTTATTATAGTAAAAGTCACATTGCCATTAATCCTTCTCAAAATACTCCCACTTATTTCAAACACACTCCATCATTCTTACCACTTTCTAAAGCAGTTCTGAAACTCTTCTTTCTTAAATGCCTTTATGAGGTGTAATCACACACACAGTGAATGCTGCTGCTGCGTGCCATCCAGTGGAGAGGCAGGCTTGTAAAATTGTCATAGTGTGCCCTCATCCACCTTACTTATGGGATCTAGAATTGTGCTACTGCTAACTTCTCCCCAAAGTCAAAATGGCCATGACATGTAACTGTTTCAAATTGCTCAAAATATGGAGACAGCCACATCAGCACAACTGAGGACACGAAAGACAATTTCCAGAACTGCTTCAAAAAGTGGCATGATGATAAGATAGCTGTGTTCACAATGAGAGCGATATTTTGAGGGAGATTAATGGCAATATGTCTTTACTGTAATAAATTTTAAACATACTGATAATCGTGTCAGAATCTTTGAAGATTTATATGCTGAATAAAAATCATTCTATAATCACCTCGACTCTGTTTTTCTTCTGTCAATATAAAAACAGAATTTTGTGAAAAAGTGGCTATAGTTATTAATTTGACATAATTTTTTATCCCATTGTCATTTGCTAAAACTACATTATAAAGTAATTCTATTTTTCTGGCAAATGAGGGGATATTTATTGGCTGGAAATCCTCTAGAGGGATAATTTAAATATTAATGTTAGTTTGTGTATAATAATTACATTACATTATCACTAAAGTTTATTGTTTTGGCTTCCATGAGAACATCAATTGACTTTTCTGTCTGAAAATAACATTGAAGTTATATCTTGAAAAATGTTCCAACATGCAATCATCTACAAGCTGTATACTTTGTTTTGTTTCTAACCTGCATATCTCTCCTTAGAGAAATTTTCCTTTCCAAATATAATTCATTCTTGGATATTTTATCATTATTTACTATTTATCGTGGCATGCAAGTAATTTGATTTAATCAATCATAAGGAAATATTACAGGATGATAGACCAAAGAGTTAATTATATCATAAATTTAAATAATTTAAGTGATCTTAGCAAAAAAGAAAGATGAGAAAAGAGAGTAAAGAGCTAGAAAATATCTCACGCTTAGCCATCTGTTAGAAAATTGCATGTCAAAGTGATCCAATTATTATAATCTGCTTAATATAGCCAGAGTGTTACAATTATTCTTTTATTTATTCATTGAACAGACATTTAAGGAACGCCAACTATTTTCAAGTACTTTCTTGAGTATATTATTGTTGTACAAAATCTGTTTTTATTTTTTGTTCTTTTTTTAAGTTTAGAGTCTTCTGAGAAAAACATGTAAACCATGTTAAATTACGCTAGAGACAAGCACAACAAGAATAAAAAAATGGAGCAAATTGAATTTATTTAGTATTAGGCCTTATATATTTGCGTTGAATAGGAAGATATTCTTAAAGAAAAAATGTGAAACTCATATTCGAAGAATCAATATTTAGAACAAGATCATTACAGCAAGCACTTGTGTATGTTAAAGACCTGCTATGAAAATCAGCAAGTCATTCATTCAGGTACTAAAATGTGACCAGATAAACCAGAGATCTGTGAACAAGGAGACAATAATCTAATTTATGCAAAAATGAGATACAAATGACATTTCACACTGAGCCTCGAAGGCTGCGCTAAAGGACTTTGATGTAAAACTATTAAGACGCCATTGAAGGGAATAAATTAAAGTTATAAAATTATCAACTGTGTGTAGTCAAAAGCTTAATGTGTAGGAATGGTTTAGAGTTCCACATGTAAGGAGGCTTAAAGTCAGCTTATATCTTAACATATGAAAAAAAGTTGAACAGATGGAAAAAATGAATTCATCTTGGTTTTGTAAGAGAAATGAGGTCATGGTGAGAATATCTGTTGTCAAGATTGGCATGAAAGGGGACACAGCATATCATGGTCTACCAGAATAGGAGCTCAAACATGGGAAATGCCATGGGAATCAGTACCTCAGTAGGTAAACCTGGAGTGCATTGATGAGTTTCAGAAGGTTCAGTATGAGGTAAAAGTTAAAGGAGGATGAGTCATGCCAACATTCCCTAACATGTGTAAGTTTTATCTCTAAAACCTCAACTAGGTTCTCACAGTGGAGATGGGAGAAAAAGTAGTCTCATAGAACTGCAGAGTAGAAATAGGCATTCCAATGTGCACCACACACAGTTGTTATTTTTGTTTTTGAGGCAGAGTCTTGTTAAAATGCTCAAGCTGAATATGAATTTGAAATCCTCTTACTTTAGTCTCCTGAATAGCTAGCTATGACTGCAAGGTATACCACAGCCAATTTAAAATTTAAGATTTCTTTTTCCTGGACCAGGGCTTGATTTTAGTTGTTTGGTTTTCCTTCTCTTCTGTTCTTTCCTCCCCCTCACCTCCTTCTCTTCTCTCTTTTCTTCTCTCCTTTCCTTCCCTTCTTTTCCCTTCTTTTTTCTTCTATTCTTTTTACATTTTTTCTATTCTAGTTTTTTCTTCTCATATTTATCTTTCTCCTCTGATTTTTTCATTACAATTAATTTTCATGTATTCTATATACATCTCATTTCATAACAGCCCTTATCAAATGTTGCATACTCAGAGTTGGTTTCTCTGAAAACACATACAAATGGAATTTGGTATGCCAGTTGTTTACCAGAGATCAATATTTGTGAATTGGAGGGAAAGAAATAGGATTGGGTAGACAAAATAGACTACAATGCAAATTAATAATACCTTCCCAGGGTATACTGGGGAGTAGAGCACTGAGTTGTCTCACTTCTATGTTTAAACATTTATGCCTTCATAACAGTCAGTTGTTGAAAGTCTGCGGCTCTAAGAACATGTGCTTTTGGCAAAGACAATTTCGTTCTCAGAAGCAATCCTTGTAGCAGGTGACAGCAGGAGCTCATCTCCTCTTCACTCCCCAAAGTAGGTCAGCAAAATTTTCCATAGTGAAAACTCAAATAGTATGTCTCTGTTCTCACTACATAGAATTATATGATACTGATTTTCATATCGCCAACCATGGCTGTTCAGTTAGTTTAAAAAAAAAACTCTTCAGTATCACTAGTTGAATATTTTATGCAACTCAACTTTGTCATGACATCTTTCTTCCAAAAGTCTTCTAATGTTCCAGCCATTTTTGAAATAATACCATTAAACAATCATTCAAGTCAAAATTCTGGAGTAATTCATGATTTCTCCCTTTCTTTGACTAGCCAAAATGCTATTGCCCTCAACTAACATCATTTTTACTTTTAAAATGTGCACTAATAACCATTTTCAGGGTGATCAGTTTTCTGATTCACCATCATTGTCAATTCCCTTGTCTATTGAACTAGTTCTACTAATTTATCTCCTAGAATTCAGTGACACGATCCAGACAGAATTACCTTAAAAAAAAAAAAACTAGATCTCTTACATTCCATTTGTAAACAGAAAAGTTCTCACATTTAAAAAAAAATTAGCAACTTTTTTATGTATAAGTCTTCTTCCATACAGTTCTCCTACTTAATGTATACAATTAAATAACATTTTGTATTTTTTTGTGAAACCATAAGCACAATTAATTTTGGATCGTTATTATCATCTCAAAAATCCTAACACACACAAAAATAATTACATTTAGTTTTGACTTTTGCGACTTCTTTCCCCCGACCCCTGGCTACTGTTCTTGAAATAATAATCTAACTCATTATAGCATTTAAGTTTAATATATCCGGAAAATGTTTATTCCCAAGAAGCCATCGCAAACTGCATTCTTCTCTCCCTATATTCTAGATATGTTGTCCACCTTTTCTAATTTAAATGCCAAAGAATGCTCATCCTTCCAAGTTTACTTTTAAAGGTTTTTAGGCACAGAAATATGTGGCTTTATCCATGAAGAGTTTATTGTACACATTGCAGTTCAAACACAGCCTCGTTAAAGATGGTTTTACTAAACTGCATCTACCACTTCATCCTCCTCACTTCCTTCATTGTATGATGACTATTTCAACTTCTTTCCTTCTTTATTTGCCTGATTTTCATTTGTCACTCCTATCTCTTACCATATTGTAAAGGCAAAGAAATTGTCTGCTTTTAAAAATTGCTGTATCACCAGCTTCTAAATGAAACCTTTTGTGTATCTGAAATAAATACTCAGGATGTATTTTGCCTTTGTGAATGGGTTGAAGACAGTTACATTTGGTGGAATAGAAAAGACTGAGCAAAAGGAGTTTTATGAAGGGCGAAATTGAATTTAATCTTAAATATAGTAACTGACAGGTATTTTTTTTTAATATAGCCAAGTAGAAATGTCCACTGCCAGTTTAATGTGTGTGGAGGCAATCCAGAAAGAAAGATGCTGGCTGAACCTAAAATCTAACACACAATCAGAACTCGTGTGACTATTTAGTAGGTTTAACCTTGGCTAAACAAGTTAATATTAATAAATTAAAAGCACCAACCAAATATCATAATCAAAGTAAATCCAAAATTGACAAACTATGATGCGTTTAGCTTTAAAATATAATCTTTTTCTTTTGTTCGGAGTTTTATTAAAAGAAAATTTGATAGGTGAAAAATAGATTAATTGGTCAGAAATTGTATTTTACGGATTGACTTTATCAATAATCCTAATATCTAAATGAGTAATTTTAATGTCTCCTTGTTCCTATTTCCAACATCTTGACACTTTTTATGTCTAAATGCATGTCCTTCCAGGCATGGTGGCATATAACTATAATTCCAGCATGCAGGAAGCTGAGGCAGAAGGATCACTGTAAGATCAAGGCCAGCATGAGCTACATAAGCCAGTTAAAGGCCAGCCTGCATTGCATTGTGATATCCTGTCTCAAGAAAGAAGAAAGAAAAGAAAAGAAAAGAAAAAAAAAAGAAAAAGAAAAAGAAAAGAAGGAAAAGAAAGATGAAAGAAACCTACAGTTTCTGCACTCTCCTTTCTCCCATACTTAGTTCAAAAACTATTGTTTTTGTTTTGCTTTCCAGTTATTGTGGTTTTAATGATTCCCTCTAGGTTAAGATCTTCCATTCCTATATTCCAATGCCAAAGAATATGTTTTTTGGAAATACTCTCAATGTAGATAGTATTTAAATAAGATGAGCTCATAAGGTTGGAAAGCACCTTAATTCAATATGACTGGTATTCCAAATAAAAGAAAGAAATTTGGACAAAAAAGGAGACATGCACACAGGCCAGTGTAATGTATTGAGGAAGAGAGAGAATGGAGCTTACACTTTTAGCCTAGTGACAATGAAGATTGCCAGCAAAACACCAGAATCTAGAAGACAGACAAAGCCTTCAGAAAGGACCAACCTCACCACGCCTCTGATCTTAGACTTCTACCCTCCAGGATGAAGAGAAAAATTGTAGTTTAAACAACTAAATTCTAGGTACATTACTAAAGCAACCCTAGAAACTAATGCACCTATCTACTAACTGGTCTTGTCCTTACTTCAGATTTCCTTCTTTTTAGTGTAGCAGTCAATGAATAATTATTTCAACAAGAATAATTTTGATAATTATTCTAACATGATAATTACACCAATTATTCATGCCCCTCTCCTACTTAAAATAGTTAATGACTTTCCGTTGCCTAAAGGATAAAATGCAAATTCATGATTTGTCATAATCTAGGATTTTTTTTTCTATGTGTCATGCATATCATTTTGAAAAAGAAAAAAGAACTTCGATCATTGCATATGCCACTTTCTCATGCCTACACAAATGATCATTGTCTTGCCTCATAATACAGTACTCTCCCTTTCTTTTTGCTTTGGACAGACTCCTTCTTATTCCTTTAGTTTAGCATCTTCATTGTTTAGGGTGAAAATAATGCTACCTACAGATTTAGGTACTTACTCATTTATGCTTCTATTCTATCATGTAAATAACATCTTGGAAATGAAGGTTAGCATTCAATAATTTTGGGTCTTTTGTATGACTAAAATCAGACAAATCTAATGAACACAAAGCATACTATTCTTTCTTTTTATCTCAATTGTCAAACTCTTTGGCAAGATTCTATTTGTATATCTCATTCTGAATAAAGTACCCTAACATCAGAGATTCCTGTAATGTGTTGGGTACACCAGTTCTGCTGTTTTTGTTATCCAGTGAAGCTATCATCTTCACCATTAGGGGAAGGTGAAAAATTCACATAATTCTTTTGGAAAATATCCAAGGTAGATTTATAAGGTGCTGTGGTTTTTATCTAGCTTTCCCCCAAAGCCTCATGTGCTCAGAGGTGTGACTTTTGGAAGGTGGCTGCCTCACGGGTGTGTGACCCTGGATTAAGGGTGTGTGAAAACTGTATTAGTCTACTGAATGATTTAGCAAAGTTCTAGGTGTGGGTGGCACCAAGCAATATGCCTATAACCTGGGTGTAATATAAAGGAAAAGGAGAGATACAGGCCGACTTCTTTCTGCTTACCCTGCCATTGACTATTTCTTGTCTGCCATGCCCTTCTGCCATACCATCCTGCCTTGGAGCCAACTGACTATGAACTAGAACGTTACATACTGCCAGTTAAAGTAGCCTTTCCTTCTTTAACTTGTGGGTGTTGTGTATTTTGTCTGAGCAATGTAACTAGGACATAAGGGGTAATGATGGTAAACTATGTTTGTCATTTTTCATGTATCTGAATTAAAAGTACTACTTTTAAGTCTGAAACAAGATGTTTTCTATTTAAAATATCTTAATAACTTTTATTTTGGGTGAACTACTTTACATATTTCCTGATTCATGAGTCATAATGTTTTTGTTCTCACAATTTACTTTCAAATGCAATTAGTGAAACACACTTTTATGGGGAAAGTATCATGTACCAGACATGCGAGGAACTTTATTCATATGACAGTGAGCCACACTCACAGACTATAATGTTGTATACTCAGAATCTAATGAGACAGTGATCAATTAAATCATCAAATATAATAATACAAATCAAGTGATATGTGATATAATAGGAATATGTTTATTGCCTTATGAAGGTAATGAGCAAGCACCTAACATCAAGTGTAGTATGAAAAGAGTTTTCTGAAGTCTGAAGAAAAAGGAGTAGCACTAGTTCATATTCTCACTAAAAATGTAGAAGTAGAAACAATATACAAATCAGTATGGAGATTCCTCGAAAACCTAAAACCAGAAATTGTATCTGACACATATATTCCCCTTCTAGGTATCTTTCCAAAAGAGGTAAAGATGTCATATTACAATGGTATGTGTATACCTACATTTATAGCAACACAACTCTTAACAGCTAAACCTTGGAAGCAACCAATATGTCTAGCAACAGATGAATGGATAAAGAAAATGGGGTATTTACACTGGCTGCGTACTACTCTGCTGTAAAGAAAGATAAACTTGAATATTTTGTATGAAAATAGAGATCACAATCAGACCACAATGCTAAGTGTAATAAATCAAAAACATATGCTTACATATTGCATTTTTTCTTATATTAGAAGCCAAAAATATGAATAAAGAGCAAACTAAAAGATAAATAATAGGAAATACTAAAATCTTTCAGAAATAATAAAGACATCAAGATATAGAGGAGAGGAGAAAGAGAGAAGGGAAAGGAGATTAAAAAAGAAAATGAAATGTGTTGTGAACATGAACCAATTCCACACAAGGAATGTAAACACGATGTTACTTCAAATATTGTACTAATAAAATAAATTTTAAAAAAGAAGGAAGAGTTTATTTGGCATTGGATAATGAGAGAATGTTTGGAGTAATAAAACTAGTATGTGAGCATGAACTAATGTGAAGGGATGTTTGACAAGGAGCAGGAGAGGTGAAAGACGTGATTTTATCATGGGAGCTGATGGAAATAATGCCAAGAAATTACAAACATAATCATAGTCTTGATACAAATGTCCATGTTGGTCTGATGGATTTTACATTTTATCCAGAAGGCAAAACAAAACCATGAAAACATTTATAGTTGATAGTTACATGGTGACATTGTTTGCTTTATAAAAAGATCTGTGGTTGTACTCCAAGAAATTACAAAGTCAAACGTGGAAAGAAATAATGGAGGGCCAAGAAAACAAGACAGAGGTAACTAAGAAGAGAGATGAAGTAAAAATTAAGAATGGTCTCATACATAGATAATTTGGAGAAGAATTAGTGATCAACTCTAAAATCAGTGAGTGTGGAGGAAAAGTTGAAACACTTTTATTTCCCACTTTATGCAACTCACATTTCATTTATTTTCAGTGTATTTTTGTACTATGTAAGGGTGCAGAGGTGTAATAAGTGCCTGCAATTTTTAAAACAGCATATAAGCCATAAATCAAATAATAAGATGCAGGTATAGAGTAGTATAGCTAGAGTTGAGAGTAGAAAGAAAAGATCACCTAGCTTTGAGCTATGCCAGCTAATACCATGAGAAAAGTGCCAAAACAAGACTGATATTGAGCACTAATAAAGGCATTACACAATATGACAAAAGAAGAAGATATGGAGGCCTTAAGTAAGGACATGTACATTGTGTTAAGCAACATAGTAAAATGAGTGTGAAAATGTCTATTGGATGACTGTAATCTCATCAATCTGGGAGGCAGGTTCAATCAATCTGGCAAGTTCAAATCCAGTCTAGGCAACTGAGTGACTTAGGGAGAACATATCTCAAAATTAAAAAAAAAAAAGTGCTGGAGATGTAGCTCTGTAGGAAAACCTCAAGTTGGAGTCCCACTATTACCAAAAACAAAGTCTACTGGAATCTGAAAACTTGTACAAAAACATTGCTACAATCAAAAGGGAAAAACCCAAATCTTAGAGTCTTCTCTATAGGAGATTTGCAAATGTCTTCAAAATAACATAAAACTATGTACCAAACAAAATCATCAATATGTTTTATTGGATGGTTGGTTGAAAGTACACCCCAAAGTAAAATTCTATACTAACCTACATAAAATCTAATATTCAGCAGTATCTCATGCATTTATGAAAAAATAAAATCATGCTGCACAGTTGTGTTTGCTCTAGAGAGTGAAATAAGAAAGCAGTTTAGAAAGAGTAACCTGTATGCTTAATTTATTTATCAAAATGATTTCACTTTCAGTAATGCATATTTTCCAGAGTGTTGGCTTATATTTTTAAAATCATGATGTTTTCTGCATTTCTTTAACTTTTAATTAAAATTGTATGCATGAACATTTGAAGTCCATTACTTATATATGGAATTATGGTTAAAATTGTCCCAGAGTTACTCTTGAAAAATAACATTTAGAAAAAATGAACCTTGATAGCATAATCTACGTAGCTTTTATACTCAGATGGCTACATGAACAAATACCATTTCTTTTTAATTACAATCTAATTTCTTGACAAATTTTATGTTGTTGAAAATATTGTTTATAATTGGCTAATATAGTACTTTGAAACTGAATTTCTATTAAAGCAAATTCATGGTTTTAATTTAAATATATTTCTAAAAGTACACTAGCATATATACATTTCATTTTGTTTACTACTAAAACTGTGAAGATATGTTCATTCCATCTTCTAATCTTCTCTTACAGGATTATAGTAAGCCACTGAAGGATTATTTTATCATATGATAATGGTATAAAACCAAACACGAAAGGTGATTTTCCTACTAGATTGAAAAAAATCAGAATGCAATCTTTCTGTAATAATGTTCACCTTATATTTACAATGTTTCAACAAACACAATCAAAATTTTAATTTCTCAAAAATAATCTTGCATTTTAAAATTAATTCTAAGAATCAGAAAATTTTAAAGAGAAACAATAATCTTCGGAAAATTGTCAGTGACTAATATAAATGAAACTTCCTCTTTGAAAAACACACTCAATGATGCAGATTTTTATCATTACAAAATGTTCAAGATTTTTGATGGAAATTTCAGATAAGATTTACCAAAATTTTATTGTTGATAAAGAATAAATCTGCAGCAGTATTACTAGAGTAACAGTGTCTATATACACCACAGCTCATAGATGAATTAAATTGATTAAACATTCTATGAGAGTCTTAAAATTCTTTGTGGCACTACAAATAATGATCAGTGAAATTGAATATCAGCTAAAGATAATTGATCCACAATAATACAGAAAATAATGTACCTTCTTCCTCCTCTCTATTTAAAACTATTATAAATTTGTTATATGAGGAAGGATCAATGGTGAAAAACATAAAAATCTGTTTAAAGTGTTTATTAGGCATGCAGTCATAATACTGTGCATTTGAACTTGGTGCTACTTTTGGTATTTCTTGGCTTTTAAAATTTACTTTTAAAATTTTTTAACCCTTCTGTTACAATTAAACCTTTCACTGGCTTTAAAATAGACTTCATGTTTTGACATCTTTAGTGCCCATATAACTTACCTGTCCCTCACTATTGCTACAGTCTCTGTTGTCACTGGCCTTGACTCTGTGTACGGAGCACAAAGTGGGGTCTGTGACTTTTCTGGACCCCTATGTGCTCAGCTCCAGCTTATCATGTACCAATCAACCCATCTGCTCATGTTCACTTTGCCCTGTCTGCCTCCACTCAAAGATTTTTTAGGTTCTGATGAAAAATTGTCTATCATAATCTAGAAAAGCTTGAACCGTCTAAGAGTAGATGACATAAACGTATTCAAATAGGTTAAAAACATAAAATCAGGAAGCAAAACCAGTGTGAAAATAGTATGAACAAAATAATTGAACAGTTATTGAATTAAATTTCTAGAAATGATAATTAAGAAGTATGTTAAAAGCTGCACTTGACATGAATTAAAAGAGAAATAGGCAAAAGGAACCTAGACTGGAGACAATTACCTGAAATTCTATGAAGAGAAGTGAAAACTTTAAGAATTAAAGAAAAAAAAAACCTTTAGGTTTTCATGATAGCATGATCAGGAAAAACACTAACAAAATACAAGCTCTATGAATGAGACAGTGGAAAGTATTTTTTGTAAAGCAGAGAGCTGAGATTATTTTTAAAAATTGCAAGTAACATTTCACACCAAGTTCTTGGTCTTATAAATTAAAATAAAGTTACACCTATAAAGAAAGTGTATTATAATGGTATAATACTGATGATAACAATAAACAGGCCTTATAAGTAACAGAGTGATAAGAGAAATTACTTCAAATAACTATGAATGAGCACAAGGTATAACAACATGTCTAGTATACAATATAATCATATTTTTAAATGACTGGAAAAATATCATCGAAGTTGTCAAGTCTACCCTACTAAAGTATCACTCTAAGTTGAAAGTTACATAACTGTACTCTGAGAAGCCCAAGAATTATCTAAGGAAGACTGAAAGATTTGTTATCAATAATCTCACTAGAAGAACATCTACCACTATTTAAAAAAATAATAGAAGCTATGCATGAAAATATACAAGAGAGATAGCTATACTACTAATCTCTGTAAATTTATCAAAAAGAACAGTTTGTTTGATTGTTTGACTGTTTGATCATTTTTTTTTCATGACTACATCTGGTAATCTGAACAACTGCTTTTAAGATAACAATATGCAATATATCAACTATTGTTAATTTCCTACTATTTTTTTGAAATTCTGTATTGTTTCTATTCTGTTTTGTTTTTTTTTTAAATAAAAAATATCAAGTGGAAGAAGTAATTGGGTTATCTCTTGTTATGTAAAAATAAACAGTAATGAAATAAAATTGCAAGAAACAGGAAAGAATAATACTCAAAGTGAAACTAAAATGATCTGTAGAAAGCATCTGAGAGCATGGAAAAAGACTTGATTTAAAGTCTTCTCAGTGAAGTGTACTACATCAAATTCTGATGATTTTTAGGGCTTGTTAAGCATATGGTTACTAAATTGACTATAACAGCCAAAATAAATCAGTGATTATAAAAAGTAGCAAAGAAAATGTTAAGAATGTTATTAAAAAGAAGTAAAATTAAGGACAAAAGTAGGACGAATTGAAAATACATTGTAAATGAATGTATTTGTGTATGTATGTGCATATAAGTGACAACATAAATGTAGTAATATGAGACAATTTTCATTCAAGCTTTGAATAATCTGAAAAGATAATAAATCCCCAATACTGAAATGTGCCTCAATGACAGAATCCAAATGCAGAGTTAAGAACAAAATCAACAACTGTTGTTTTGGACTGTCTGGATCACCCCGTCAAAGCAATAGTTTGAAAAAGCATTGTGTATGATTATCTATTACTATGAATTGCACTGGCATAGAGTAAGTAACACAGGGAAAAGCATATACGTTTTGCTTACTTAACTTTCTCACATTGGAGTATATAGAAAAAAATGAAGAAACAGTAAGAAGAGGTAACAAAACTTACTAAATGCAGAATAAAAAATACAGAATTAATTCACAGACAAATAGGGGTTTAAACTTTTAAAAATGATAATTAATAGGAAATTGACTGCAAAACATATTGTGGAATCTCATAGGAGTCAAATATCATTTTATTAGGTTTGACTGTATACCTCACTTAAAGGTCAGACTAGTCTCCAGTTACAAAAATATTCTCTTTTAGGGTTTAGAAATAGTATCTTTTAGGTGGTGAACAATGATTGCTTTCAGTTGAAAAGTACAAGATCAGAAAACTGTTCCTGTATCTATTACTTAAAAGACTTCAGTTCAAAATAATCAATATGAAAGGTGGTAAGTTTTGGAATATCATGTTCTGAAACTCTTCATTATTTAAAATTATGACTAAAGAAAATTTTAAATATAAAATATGATGGGTGCTACTATGTGTCAATTGGTAAAATAAAATCTTCAAGCAATAAATTTTTAAGCAAACGTGAGATTCAAAAAAAAAAAACTAGTAATAGAGAAGTAGTGGTAGAATGAATATATTATCCACATGACTTTGGGCTCTGTGTCCAGGTCATTTAAAATGTGGCACTGCAGTATCTTTCTAATGTTTTTGGCCATGTGACTAGTTTCAGCCAATAGCAAGGTTGTAGAATTAGCATAAACCAAGCCTTAATCCCTGTATGCTGTTCTCTCACCTTCTGCCATTACCGTGAGAACAGACATACAGTTTATTTGGGGGTGGAGCGATTTGCTGTAACAAAAATACCATACACCAGGTGGTCTAAACAAGTGAAATTTACTTCTTATAGTTTCAGAGTCTAGAAAGTTCAGTATTAGGGTGACTGCAGACGCAATACCTAGAGATACTCATTTTGTGGTTTGCATATGGAGGTCTTCTCATTGTATTCGTATATGGTACAGAGCAGAGAGAAGCAAACTTTAATGTCTCTTCTTATATAAAGCATTAATTTTGAAAGTGTTTCCTCCATGCCCTACTTTCTAAAGTGCCCGTCATGTAGTGCTGTATAACACTGGTGGTGAGAATTTAACATGTACATTTTAGGGAGACAAAAACACTCAACCTATCATGTACAAGGGAGCCCTTCGGATTCAGTAAGAAAGTGAGAGAAGCTAGAGATGTAGATAAGAGCTGAGTTTTGCCAAAATCTTTCAGCTTCTGGACATGTTGCAGGCCCAGGCCCAAGCATGTGAGCCACTTGGATGATCTAAACCTCCCCCAGATGCATGAGAAAGTACATCCTAAATCATAAAACTGTGGATTAATGATCTATTTATATATCTCTATATAGTTTGATATTTACATGTCAATTATAAATGAAAAGAGATTTGTAACTTTAAATAGCATTAATTGAAACAGGAGAAAGGTGGAGCAAATACATGTGATATGTCCCACTGAAGACATTGGAAAAAGAATAAGACAGTAAATCCCATGTAGAAGTAAAGGCATAGCAAAATAAATGTAATAATCAACTAACTAGAGGAAATATATAATTATTAAAACAGTTATATTTCCTTATAAAAATTCATACAACAGATGATTATTTTGACAATACTATAAATACAGAATAATGTGGACAAACAGAAAATAAAAATATAAGAAGGAATATAACCACATACTGAACAATCATGGAAAATTTCTAAGTTTAGAATGTCAAAGTAGAGATAGCCCTTCCAATTCATATGCTAATTGCCAAAAAAGAAGTCAAATGAAGGATGTCAGTTCTACTTTCCCTGGAACTGAGAAACCACATTTACCCTGGAGCATCTCTATGTGGCCCTTCAATGTGCTTAACATTGCTCCTGGCATTAAACTAATTAGTGAGGGTCAGTAGCTTGGTAGGGTCGTGGGAGGGATCTCAAACACATTAGTCAATCATTCATTGGAGTCAGATATTTCTGAGGAAATCATAGAAAAGACTATGATCAAATACAGTTATTAGTATTCCCAAAGTGAGAGTTGAAGTAGCTCAAATATACATATTTGCAACTTCCTTTAATAAATGTTACTGTTAACTTGGGAAAAAGTCCTAGAAAATCCACAAATTGCCTCTTCTAAGGTAGCTGCAGGACATACATGGCTATTGAGCTCTTAAAATACTGCTTATCTAAACTGAGTTGTGTTGTATGTATAAAATACACACCGGATTTAAAAAACTAGAAAATAACATATCAACTACTTTTTAAATAATGATACAGTGATTAGATGTTGAATGATAATACATGAGATATAGTGGGGTAAATAAAATATGTAATGAAATTAATTTAATCTGTGATTTTCTTTATAATATGACTGCAAAATGATTGAAAATTAGTATATGTAACTTTTCATCCATGACTCGTATTAAATCACTCTCTGTGGAAAAAACTGTAGCATTCAAGTAAATGTAAGCAAAAACAGAAAGATAGTTGAATTTCTTTAAGACAGAAACAACAAAACTGTATAGTTAGCCAGGCACGTTGGCACACATCAGCGCTTGGGAGGCTGAGGCAGGAGGATATTTGTAAGTTAGAGGTCAGCTAGGTCTATACAATGAGTTCAAGATCAGGCTGATAGTGAGACCCTGTATCAAAAAAACCAAACCATACCAAACCAAGCCAAACCAAATCAAACCAAAGCAAAACTATGTAACAAATGATAGCAATATAAGCATACAAATCATTAAAATACAAAATTTACACATAAGATGAACATCAAAAAATATATTTTCAAATATATATATATTTAAAATTTAAAACTACCTATTTGCAGAAAATATTGGCAAAACATGTAAATCAGAATTTTAAAAAAATATGAAAAATTTAGAAAGCAATATAAAATGTAAAAATCAAAAACAAATTAGAATAACAAAGAAAGAAACCCCAAATGACCGATAAGCATACAAAGTCACTTAAAATCAATGGCAAAAAGAAACAAAATATTATACTAGATACTTTCACTGTTTAACAAATTCCTCAAAGTGAAGTGGAAAAGCATGTAGTTTGAGGAGGGATGTACAAAATACAGTTCATTTGACCGAAGTTGAGTAAATTTAAAAATATGCATATCCAACTGACTAATGATAGGGCACTAAAATCATAATCAAAATATTAAAATAGGTGGAAAAATTGCCAAAGTGATAAAACATGGGAGACACTACTTTTCTGTTTCTGTTTCCTGCAGTTCAGCCTTATAGGCTAACATGTGACTTGGGGTAGATTGCTATCACTGAAAGATTTAGTAAAATTCATACTTACACATTTCTAGGAAAATGAGGTGAATTGAACCAGCGTACGATGTCCTACCAAGAAAACATGCTAATATTGAAGTATAAAAAACATGACTAAATATATATAACAGAAATGGGATTTTCCTTCCTGAGTAGTCTTTGATTGAATCATATTTTTCACACCCATGATATTTCTTTTCTTTTGCTACCAACAGAGTGAGAGTTAATACATACGTAAGAAATCTCCTCTTTAGGAGGTTGGAGAAAAAGTTTAATACTCTGACTTTCTTATCCAGTGGCTTATGCAGGTAGACCTGGACACGAAGCTACCAAAACCTCAAGGACGAGGAAGGTTATAAACAGATACATGTTTATAGTTATATATTATTCAAACCACAAGCTAATGTATGCCATTGCATTTCAAATACACCAAGGAGATCAAAATAATGGTATGAATTTTCCAAGTTTTTTTTTTGTTTGTCCCTCTTAACAGTATACTATTCTTCAAAACAATCCTTTAATTCTCGTAAATCAGAAAATGCACAAAAATGGGAAACATTACCATATAAATTTGAATCTACTTGAAATTTTCTTAGACATTTAAAACTAAGGTCTTTAAGAAGTGCTGAAGTTCTCTTAAGGAAAAGATGGATGTTTTCTACTCCACTAAATTGCCAATTTGAGACATTTCCAATTCACAAATTTCTGCATTTTTTCTCCCTTCAGGTTTTTCTCCCAGTATTAAAATATTTATGCTATTTGATAGATGTTTTATTTTCCCACCTCTTATTCCTTTCTTTATGTATATGTGTACATGTTTATGTATACATGAATATATGTCCATTACGTTAGCATGTAAAGGTGTTATTTTGGTGACTAATTGAAGGAGCATGTATTTAACGTAATCCTTTTTTTTTTTTTTTTTTTCGGCACCGGGAATCGAACTCACAACCTCGCGCCTGCCAGACAGGCGCTTAAGCTGCTGAGTGAAACTCCCGGCCCCTAACATAATTCTTGGTAGCAAATAAAAAAGAAATAGAGTATACTGTGAGAGTTTTTAATTCTAAATCTGGCAGAAATATTATCTAACTGAAGTCTGAATGATATAATAATATATAAGTGTGCAATATCATATCTAAAAACTCTGAGGTGACATATAGTTTGAATATAGTTATTCAAATTTTGAAAAAATAGTGAATGCATGTGTATTTCATACAGTATTTCCATCTGATATAAGCTAACACTTATAGTTACAAAAATTATCATGACCAGATTTGAGCAGCACCTTCATGACAGAAAAATCACATATTATGCTTAGCTGGTGTCACATTATATAGCAATTCATTGGTAAGCGATATAATACAAAATTACAGACTGTAAGGATTAACATTCTAAGAGACCACCCATACTTAAAATGTCCATATGACAATATCTATCTTTCTTCTATTTATATAATTCTCTATTTAGTAAACTTCATTACAAGAGGTTTGGATCTATAGAACAGAACATGCCAGGGTCAATGTTTCCATTTCCATCAGGTTAGAAGTGGGCATGGGATTAAGAGTTAGAACCAGGATTTCTACCTGATGAAACGGAACTTTGATAGACTACCTTTAAAAAGATCTTTCAATCTAGATGTAGTGATGTTAGTCCCTCATTCCATCCCTGGAAGGCTGAGGTAGGAGGGCTGCAAGTTTGAACTCACCTTGGAAAATCTAGTGACTTAGTAAAACTCCGTCTCAAAATTTAAAAATTTACAAAAAGGTCTGAGGATGTAGTTCAGTGACAAGGCCTGGACTCAACCCCTACTACTTTAAATAAGTGAATTAGTAAATAAATAATTTCTAAAAGCCTTCAGTTATACCTCTTTCAATTCAAGTCATCTAAGGAACCTCAAAATGAGTAAATTCCTACAACATTTTATTGAATGGTAATTGGATTATGCTTGACAAAGGCAACTATCATCACAATTTCTTTTATCCAAATCTCCTTAGGGATTTTTTCACCTGTGTTTCCGTTCACTGTCTGCTTCTCACGCTCATTACACAAACAATCTCTTCGTCACACATTGGGTGGACAAGTGCGTTGCTGAAAGCGATCACCAGTCATTCTCTCAGGCTTTTAAAGGACTATGACTTTCATCAGTTCTTATCAGGTTTTCCCCTGAATTTTAAACTTAATCACAAAATGCAGAAACTTTTGTCTGTACATTTCAAATATTTTACACACTGGTGCCTTTAACTCCTTGAATGTTCACATTAATCTTTGCTACTTAGTTCTTTGTTGTACATTCTAATTCAATTCATAAACCACAAGCCAGGCAACACTATGCTTACTTCTTCATCATGCAAGCTACTTACCCAACACCTGTTTCAAGTTAGAAGACTAACTGATGCATAGCAATCACATTACAAATGATAGCCATTAATAATAAGATTGGTCTATTATTATTAAGAAAGTCTATGCAAATAAATAAATATTAGGTTATTTTAAGAACTTTTGTCTTGAAGCAAATATATGTTAATTTGATAAAGAAATACTGAGTGAAGGTGGAGTGGACTTCAATTGGAATGGTAAGAAAACATTTTTTTCAGAAGATTAAATTTGAATTTAGCTGGTCATGGTGGCACACGCCTTTAATCCCAGTACTCAGGAGGCTGAGGCAGGAGGAGCGTTGTGAGTTCGAGGTCTGCTTGGGCTACAACGCGAGTGCAAGGCCGGCCTGAGCTACATAGTGCGACCCTGCCTCAAAAAACCAGGGTCGGGAGTTTGGCTCAGTGGCTTAAGCGCCTGTCTGACAGGCATGAGGTTGTGAGTTTGATCCCTGATGCCAAAAAAAAAAAAAAAAAAAAAAAGAACTTATGCCAACTCTTTGTAAACAATATAAATATTATGAACTTCAAACACGTACTAATAAAAAATAAATGAAGCAAATCAGCTCATCTTGTCTCCATTTGAGAAAGAGAATTTCAGGTAGAATGATATGTAAGTGCAATGACCCTGATGAGTTTAGCTTATTACTATGTCAAGAAGCTGGAGAGAAGGTAGCTGGAATAGAGAACAGGGGGCAAAATGTGTAGGAAATAAGGCCAGAGATTTTTGGATTATTACACATCATAGAAGAAGACTGAATTTCCCACCATTAGTAGTTGGAAGAAAATGAAGGATCCAAAGAACAATGTTAAATCACTTCATGCTGAAAACACTACTCTTGTTGCTCTATTGTCACCTGAATGAGAGAGAAGACTAAGAACATACATCCTTCATCCCGGTTAGACATTATTTTATTTAGGGGAGGTGTTAGTAGGGTTCTTTCCCGAGCAGTTTGCCAATACAGCACTAATTGAATATGCTGAAGGATGATATACCTAGAGTGAGAGAATGTGAAAATTAGAAATAGATTAGTGAATGGAATGACTGCATAGATAATGTTAGCATTATTTTAAGGACTACTGTAGACAAAACCAATTTGAGAAGTGTGGGCATGTTGTGGTTGAATGTGTTTGTGTGAGAATCATGAATCTTTTTCTATCTACTAAATAGAACATTGATGAAATTAATCAAGAAAGCCAGATATATAGAAAGACACCTCATTTTCAATGCTGTTTTAATTTATAATACAAAGTTATAGCAATCAAATGTATGGTGTGGCTATAAAAACAGACAGAGACCAATGGGACAGTATAGAGAGGTAAGAAACAAAACCAAGCATGTGAAATCAACAAACTTTTGACAAGTGCAACGTGAGTGTACGGTGGGAAAAGAATTGTTTGTTAAGCAAATGGTGTTCGGAAAACTAAATATGCTCTTGCACAAAAATGAAATTGGCACAATTCATCATATAAAACAAATCAGTAGAAAATAAATTGAAAGCTTAAATCTACAAAATTGCCAGAACAAAAGTCATAGGAGGAAAGTCACTTGACAATTTCAGACCAGTAAGTTTTTGGATATGACTTCAAAAGTTTTAACAATAGGCTAAAATAAACAAGTGGGACTATATCAGACTGAAGTTTCTACACAGCAAAGGAAGTAAACAACAAAATGAGAAAGCAGCCTATGGATTGGGAGAAAATATTAGCAAAATATATATCTGGTAAAGGGTTAATCTCAAAAATATATGAAGAACACACACAATGTAATAGCAAATAAGCACATTAATTAAAATATAGGAAAAGTACTAACTTGACATTTTACAAAGAAACAAAGAAATTCCTCACATATATGTGAAAAGATGTTCAACGTTACTTATCATCAGGAAATGCAAATCTAAAGCACAATGAGATTGTATCACCTCAGGCTTGTATGATATTTATTATCAAAAACACAAGAAAGAAAAAGTATTGAAAAGGATGTTGAAAAACAAAACCCTTGTGCACTTTTGGTGGGGATGTAAACTAGTGTATACATTATGAAAAATAGTATGACATATCCTCAAACAATTAAACATAGAACCAATAACATCAAATCCCATTCTAGGAGTTCTTCAAATAAAATAAAGCAAACACTTGTTAGGCACTACTGTAGCATTATTCACAATGGCCAAAACTGAGAAACAACTGAAGTGTCCACTCATAGATGAATGAATAAATAGATCAGGATATGTTTATTTACAATAGAATATTAAAACATAAAAGAAGAAATTCTGCCATGTTGACAATATAATTGGAAAGATAATAGTAAGTGGAATTACACTAAATTAAATAAGGGAAATAAAGAAATAGAAATATGCTACACAATGTTACTGACATGTGAAATCTAAAAAGGTTAGACTTATAGAAACAGAATAGATTTTTAGTATTCAATTTTAAGATGAGCAAGTTACAGAGATCCAAAGTACAGTTTAGGTGCTGATGGGTAGGTTAAGTAATTTGATTGTGATAATCATCACCCCAAGGTACATACATGTCAAGTCTTCACATTGTACAATTTGAATACATACAATGTTTTTCAATGAAGTATATATATATATAAATAAATATGCAAAATCCAAAGGATCTATCAAGAAATTGTGGAATATGTGTGTGTTTGTGTGTGCATACATTGAAATATTTAGTTTTAGAAATGATATGCTACCTTTTCTAATGAAACAAATGAACCTGAAAGAAGCTAAAAAAAGAAGAATACAGCATGATGCATGCCAAATCTAAAGAACAACGAAGTGGAATACGTATATATATACATTAGATCTGTGTTTACCAGGAATGAGGGTGGGATGAGGAGAATAAAAATTATATCAGAATGTTAGGTAGAATTAATTAATAAAGAGATTTAAAGTACAGCATGAAGACTTTAATTAACATACTGTGTTGTTTACTGGACGATTTCTGAAAGAGAAGAGATCTTAGATACTCTTCTTATACACACAATTCACATATGCACACTTGTTTACACAAATATATAGCTTATCTGAGAAAATGGATAAATTAATTGTTTACGTTATTAACTATTCACCATGAATATATATAACAAAACCTCATATCGAACATCTTAATTATATAATTAAAAGAAAATATCCATCAAGTAGTAATCCATATGATAAAATTCTTGAGTTACATTTCCACAAGTAAATAAACAAATTTCTGTAGGAGCCCCTTTGTATAGTAATGACTAATTGTATTAAAACGCAAAATATTTCTGCTTTTAACCTGGCTAACAGAAAATGTGAAGAGAATGTTTGCTTTATTGCAATAAATACTTCATTCCAAATATATAATATATTCATTCCTTTATTTCCTATATTTTAGGGAAATTTTATATTTTAATTTTCCTTCTTCACATGTATTTCAATATTATGTGCTACTTCAAACTAGTTAGGGAACTAGTAGCTCCATGAATCATACATGAATAAATAAGTAAATGAGGGACTCAATTAACAGCTGTCCTTTTCTTCAAACAAAGTCTATCATCAAATTTGGATAAATAACATATAAAGTGCACTGATTAAGAAGACGGATAGTATCTTTCACTTGATGAATTAAGCAATGAGCCAAATCTGAACTGTGAATTATAAATTCATTACCTTCTTTTTCCTGTGGAATTAGCATTTTCATAATTGAACATATTTTTCTTACTGAATTGGGTAAAAAGCATTTTGTTAAAACGTAGAAGTAGCCAGTTTGCCTCAAAACCATCACACAAGATGCAAAACAAAGGGACAAGTTAGTGTGGCTCATAAACAGAGCAGGAAAAGTCTAGGATGCATGGAGTAAGAAGTACCTCTTGAAAACATTAATTTTCATCTTCTTGTTCAATGACTAAGATAATGGAGCAGTGATACGTATATTTAGTTTCATCTTAAAAGAGATGTACAAAATGTATGATACTCTGGTAAGCTTCCAGGACAGCTTATAATTCTGGCTCTTAAGTGCATTAGGAACATCGAACTCACTTGTTCACTGTCAGCTCAGAAATAATGGCACAGCACCATGCCCAGGGTAGGAAAAAATAGATTTCTTCTGGCACGCCCTGCCTCCTCCTCTACAGCACAGCAGGACTCTGCTGCCAAATCGCCAAACCAAACCCACTTTTGCATTACACACAAGCTGCGTGCTCTTGGACAAGCTGGTTGCCTTCTGAATTTCCATTTCTTAGCTCTAATCAAGACATGATATAATACTTTCCTGATAGCAACTAAAAATAGTTAAAGCTACATTAAAATTAAGACTAACACAATGCTATTTTTCTTCTTCTGTGCCCAATAATAGGAATCTTCATAGGAAAAACAAATGATGGTAATTAATTTAAAGTAATTTTAGGAATCTATTTGTAGTGACTGCCTCTAGCTAAGGAAATAACAAAGGACATTTGACTCACGCAATCAAGTCAGAAGTTCAGGAATATTTAGAGGCCATCTAGCATGTGCCAAAGAACAGAAATCGTATCTTTTTCATTTAGCTTTACATTAAGTAGATGAAATAGACATTAAATATTATATGAGGAATGAAAGTAAGTGGAAAACGTTGGAAGATGCTTAAAAATCTTTAATAGCTTGATAAAAATACATTAGGTGTGGTACCAGAAGGATAAACGTACACGAACAAAAACCAGACAGATGTAAAATAGAGTTAGTTCAAACAGAAAAGAAAAAGATAGTATATAAATGATCAACCATCTTAAAAATGAACCTTTCTGTATAGGGCAAAGTAGGTTGTGCCACAGGTACAGATTTGAATGACAGAATTGGAAAAGACTCACTTGGTCGTTATGGTGGTTGTGAGTTGCCCAGAGTCAAGAATTCTGAATGGGGCTGGTGCCTATGGGACTTGCATGATGTATATCTTCTGGCAGTGCCTAAAGAAGGAACAAGCAAGCTTTCTGTGTGGGACTGGAAGAGTAGGATTGGTGGAGCTTGTAAGTCATCAGCAGTCAAAAATAAAACAACAGAGTTAGATTATCACAATCCATGAGTTTTACATTGTCATATTTTGTGATGACTGATGACTACAATAAGACATAACTTATTTAATTAAATTTGAGTTACATACTCCGTTATGCTCCTTAGGAAACTTGTGGCCTTGAGGTTGCAAATGAAGTAAAATTTTTGTTGAATACCGTTTCCATGAATTCATAGTTTTGGATTCTGTATTGCAACTTGTGTCAAGCTTTTACATCTGAAGAGACATTATACAGCTTTCATTTTTATTTAAGGAGTATTAGAGTTCTTTCCCACTTGGGGAAAAAATTCAGGTAAGGAATTATTGCTCTTGATGATCACTCTCAGTAAGCAGAACAATGTTACCAGCCCAATTGTCAGCAAGATGCAATGGAGGAGCTAATTTTTGGTCGTTATTAAGTGCCAAAGTGACTCTGATGCTCAGTCAAATCTGTTGGCTCATAGGTCTCAACTTGGATCAGGCATACATTGTTTAGGGACATGAAATGTACAGCCCTATGGGAAACTCCATTAGGTATTCCTAGAGATAGACTTTGTCAACTGTAGGAATTCCCTTCCTTACCACTCAGTTTTCCACAGTCCAGTATCTGACAAGGAAAAGATCCCTATCTTAGTTGATTTTGTTATGCTGTAATAGAGTATTGGGATTGAATAATTTATGAAAGATTAATAATTCTTTTCTCACAACCTTGGAAGTTGAGAGGCCCAAGATCAAGGCATGGACACTGGTGTGGGTCTTCTTGCTGTGCCCACACAGGACAGAAAGAAAGGTGAGAGAGAATAGAAGGCTGTGTCCTCTCATGGCACAAAAACAGAGAGGAGCAAGTTCACTCCTGAAAGATATTTTGTAGCAATGTTAATCCTAAGATCTCCCCCAAATCTCCATCATCGGGAATTATGTCTCTAACCCAAATGTAATGGAAGGCAGATTCAGACCACAGCACCACCCTTTCCTGAATGCACGTGTGCCAGAGCCCCCAGATTTGACATTTTAATGTGGTAAAGTGACCATGCCAAGCTTATAGGCCACTGCTTCCATGATCTACAGTATATATGGGCAGCAGGGTACAGAAGGCCATGGTCAATCCCATTACTCCCTTTTTTTCCTTTTCTGTTTCCTCTTGTTGATATGCTTTTCTTTCACCAAAATTTTAAAGATGGTAATTTCTTCTCTTTTTGGTAGTGGTGGTCGCAGTGGTACTGGGGATTGAAGCAAAGACCATCACATTGAGCTACGTACCCACTTCTTCTTATTTATTTGTTTATCTTTTAATTTTACGTTTTGTCACTCTAAGTCAGTGAGTTGCCAAGGTTGGGCTTGAGGTTGTGATTATTTTGCCTCAGCTTCCCAGAGAGGTAGGATTGCAGACAGGCGCTACCATGGCTGGCATCAGAGGGCAATTTCTTGTAGTAGAAGTTCATAGGTAATTCATGAATAATCACGAGTGTTGCTGAGGCTGTTGGAGCACACAAGGATGTTGCCTAAACCTTACCTGGATGAAAAATTTAGGGTATGCTGAGGGAATGCTACCTTAATGCAATTTGGAGAAATCCTAGAGTTTTTCTTTGGAAGGATTAGTATGGGTCAATTATTATTTTTAATTGTAATACTAAGTAAAACATAATTAAGATGTATAAAACCTCCAAAATTCAAAATCCTTAATAAATATTTTGATTTTGTGGGTGCTGAGATGCTAATAACTATATTTGCTGATGTGAGAGATGGAGCATATTTTGTTTTACCAAATAATTGTCAAGAATTTAACTGAGACAACAAAGCTTTGACCTGCTTATGAGACAGCACACCCACTCCTTGCCGTGAGCTCCTTTGTGAGTTTTATATCCTGCATGAATGGAGCACATGTCCTGCGAGGAGAGGGCCAGTGTGTCATCACTCCTGTGTTCTCAAAGAAAATCAGATGTAGTTAGCTCTTTCCTGAAAAGTTGCGATGTTAGGATACTGATGTCCTGAGGAGTACCTAGGTAAGGATATTTCTCTTAAGTGAAAGGCAGTTTACTGCTAAAATACTGTTGGAATAGAAGCCAAATAGAATGCATTAGCCAAATCTAAGAGTGTAAATTATGTATATGTTGCCGATCGGATAGTGTCAGTAATTTCAATCACAGGGACAATGATGTAACACATCACTAGTGACCCACAGGATTAATATTCTGGTAACCTACCGTGAGGGACTATTTGTTTTTGTTGGTGTTAAAACAGTCTATTTTGGGGCTGTTAAAGAGATGAAAAGTGACGATAATCACTTCATTAAATAGGCCTGGTATAGAATTTCTTCTGGATGGCCCTATTTACTGCCTATAGTTCTCTAATAATTACTGTATTGAGAAAATATAACCAGCAGTATCTTCTAGTTTTAAGTGCTAAATTTTTCTTTAATTTAAGATCATTATTCATTGTATTGAAGCATCCATGCCCATTGTAGTATATTTTAATGCAGTAGAGAGATATTAGTCACTATAGGGAATACAGAGAAGGTGATTTTTATCTAGGTGAATTTTACTACATTTTTGCTCAGCCTGGTCTCAAATCCCTGGGTGCAAGTGAATCTCTCGTGTCAGCTGGTGTTAGAGGCACACAGCACTACATGTTGCTTAAAGGTGATATTTTAATAGTTATGAGAAGCATGTATTTTCTTCCATTTTATATGTAATGAATCCTTGAATTTGTGAGTTTCTTTATGACCCTTTAATTTCAGTTTATAATCCTTAATTCATTTATAATCCTTAAATTCAGTAGGCTACACTGGCAAAACTTATTTTAACACCAGTGTGGATTAAAGCCATGAAGATATATCAACTAGTGAGTTTTAACAGATATTAAAGTTAATCCAAACTCTGTTTTAGTGGCAAAAAGTTAGACACTGTTTTAAATTTTTTTGTCATATAAATTATTTTAATAAATTTTAGGATTCAAATTACATACCTCTGTTTTAGTTTTTAATTCTATTTCTGGCTGAAATAAGGTACAGGTTTCTCCATATGTTGCTCATAGCTACAAATTTCTTCCTTCAGAGAATGTTAAATCTTGACAATGATTATTTTATGGGTAGAGGATTGAGGCTTATACTGAGTTTGAATTAACCCCTTGAATTTTCCATAAAAGTGGTACAAGTTCTTTTTGCTATAATCCTGAGGAGCAGGGTTTGTGTTCCTATGATCTTGAGAATTTGAAGTATTTTTCCAGATCTCTAGAGAACCAGTCATCAGCAGCAGCAATAGCGAATCCATTGTTAGGGTCCCTATGAGACTTCTAATATTGTGGGGATGACTTTAGTAGACTACGTAATAACTGCTGCTCCTCTATGGGAGAAAATAACCCAGTGGATCTGCATATTTCATAGCATATCTTTCTTTCCCTTGAGCACAATAAAGAAGAGCCACAAGGGCTTGCGAGAGACATGTACCTAGTAGTAACAGGACAACAGTTGTTCCTCTAAGTCCAGCTTTAGTCAGGGTTATGTTGAAGTAGAAATAACCTATTCAACCTGAGACACACAAGTAGAGGGACTCAGATCACTTTTAGGAAGGGCTCAGTCCCGTGCTCTTTTCCTAAACACTAACTTTAATTTCTGACTTAGGTGGGGATGAATTTGCAACAGGGGCACACTAAAGCTCAGAAAATACAACACCGAAAAGTCACAGATCAAAGCACAAGCATTCAAGCAGGCAGCAACACAACTCAGGAGTACTGTAGCCAGCGAGCTGCAGAGCCAATTAGAAGGTCAAAGCAAGAGAAAAGATCGCAGAGGCTGTGGTCACTGCCTGAAGACTTGTCCACTATGCCCATAGATGTGCTTCCTTGCAGAGGCAGAAAGGACCTGCACACCCAAATTTGGCTCAGATTCCAGCACTAATATGTAACCTATGTGTCAACAGGATATGGACATGCTCATAATTCACATAGCAAAGCCTTCTGGAGAAAGCAGCATAGACTCCTTAGCAGACCCAAGAAAATGTAAGAGAACAGGAAAGGGAGACTGCTTTGAAGTTGTATGGTGGTTAAGGGGTGGGGCAAGGGTTAAGATTCCCACACACGAGTTGACCGAAGCTGGTGTTTGAATCTCCCTCCAGTACTCATTGGGACTTTCTTACTATTTTACAATTATATGGCAGGGGAAAGGAAAGTGGTCAAGTGTGAAGTCTATTAATAATTGAACACAAATGATGGGGTCAGACTATTACAAATAGTATGAGCAAAGGTCTTGTGGTCCACGAAAACGTATCATTTCCTAAAAGCTAAGATTTGCTGAGAAATCAAAACAAAGTTGGGAATCAAAAGGTAAGCAGATGGCAAATGGAATATTCTTTTTGTTAGTTTTTTATTTTTATTTTTATTTTTTATTAGTATGTATTTTCAGTGCACAATGATTACATTCCTTGTGGAGAGGTGATACATATACGTGACACATTTTAAGTCTTTCTTGCATCTCTTCCCCTTTCTTCCCACTTCCCTGTCTCCTCTCTCCCTGTTTTTCCTGATGCTCTTCTCTTTTGCAAAAGATCTAACCCCCTATTTCCTATTATCTGTGTCTTTATTTTGGATTAATTTATATTTTGAGTTTCTCACGTAAGACAAAACATGCAATATTTTAGCCTGTGTGTCTATTTTATGTCACTTAATATTATAGTACCATTTGACCCAAATATGGTGATAGGCATCTTCCTGAAAGATATCCCAGTGATACATGCAAAACCCTCTCTATAGCAGAACAATTCATAATTGCTAAATTTTGAAAGAGAATGATATGTCCATCATGACTAGGTAAGGAACATATGGTATTTGTACATACTGAATATGAGACCATAAAGTTAAGTGAAATAAATCAGACACATAAGCTTAAATGTACCTTTACTTGTAGAAGCAAGTCATCTATTCTTTGTCCTGAAAAAATAGCATAGAGAAACCTGTACCACAATGAGTATGAAGATATTTTGGCTATCATTGGGCTGTATATCATTCAACTTCCATGAAAAAATATTACCTACTCTTCCTACTTTCTTAAGTAGAAACTTTCCAGAATATCAAACGAAAAAAGAAAAAGAAAACAGCATTATGCAAATATAATCCTGCTAATTTGTATCTTACTATTAATTCTATTTTTACTCATTTTTATTGTATGCTTTCTCTATAGTTCCCATTTAAAAATGCATACCAAAACAAGGGGAGTGTTACTTTAAGATACAAAATTTTGGTGTTTGTACAAAATCAAAACAGCGTTTTAAGTGCACTTAAAAGGCTAATTTTAGAATGGCAACTGCATTTGTCTATGTGGATTTTCAGTGACCTTTTGTACTCTTTATCACATTTTCTTGAAAAAAAATCTAATGGCATGAATAATATACAGGCCACATGGATACATATTTTACATATAGATGTATGTGTTTATACTTTATGTTTCAGTTCATTCAGAATCAAAACACATGTCTTATCTTATTTAAAATTAGGCAATCACCAATAAAATTGTGTCCTATCCAGCACTCCAGCTCTTTATGAGTATCTTTATGAGGTGTGATCAAACACACAGTTAATGCTGTTTCCTAGTATCACTCAGAATAAAGGCAGCTTCATAAAACATAGTGCAATATGTTCATCCACCTTATTCACAGGACCTGGCATGGCTACCACTTCTGGCTCTTTTGCAAAGTCAAAATGACCTTGAAAAAAAATATCTGAATCAGTTCAGCACACTGAGTAGTCAAGAAAGTACATAAAAGGACTCCCCTGAAAGAGTGCTTCCAGAACTGCTTCAGAAAGTGGCAAGAATGAGGGGATAAATTTGATCAAGGTGATGGGGAGTATTTTGAGGAGGATTAATAGCAATGCATCTTTATTGTATCTTTAAAATTTAAACACATATCATATATTTTGATCACAAATGATATTATTGTCAGCTGGAACCAATTGCATCTGCAGGAACTAAAAGACCCTAGCGAAACTATAGGAACAGCACACAAACAGGAAAAGAGATCTGTATCTGCCTAAAAAGTTCTGCTCTCTCCACGGTGCTTCTGATGACCCATGTAATACATGCAGCCCTGTCAAGGAAGAAATGGAATCTGCAGTCTCAGCTCCAACGTCATAAGAATATAGATGTGTGAGTTTAGATATAAGAAACTAGCCTAATACATGACCCAATGTGAAAAAATTAAAATCTATTCAGTAGATTTATAATATGAATGAACTTAAATGATCATATTACATTTGTAGGGAAAAGTAAACTGTTTTATATCTGTACAGACACACCTGTAGTGGTAATATGCAAAGATGCATACTTCTCCCTTTCTCTCTTAGGTACTAGAGTGATTTTTGATCAACTACACTAATGGAAGAATTGACTTCATTGAGTGCTGGACTCAGTACTCTCTAGGTCATCTTAGGAAATTCCTTCAAGATTCATTTAACTTGGTAATAGTGGCAATATTGATTGATTCAACTTACACATATTGGAGAGTATATAATTTTCTAAATGTTGCAGATAGCTAAATGAAGCCCTTTGGAGACTTGAAGAGTGGAATAAATTTTGGAATACTCCTTTTATCTGATGTAAAATAAGAATACTCTTCCTCATGTCATCTAAATCTTCTAAATGCTCCAAAATCAAAGTTGATTTTACCATCAAATTTTGAGAAATTTAAAATATGAACCAATTGCCTCTCTTTCTCTCTTGGTGTTCTTAGTTCTATTGGCCCTGCTTTTCCAGCACTATGGCATCTTCGGCTTTTACCTGTCTCTCCGGGATACGCAAGCTAAGTTACGGGACATGAGCCAGCAGGAAGAGGTCAGCAAGACAGGAGACTGCACTCTGGGAGTTTATGTAGACAGCCTGGAGACCTCCAGACATGATCTCCATGCTGATAGGACCAAGCAAATGAGTCGTTCTTACATTCTTTGTCTGACTTCAAAACAGGAGTGATTTTGCAGGCAATACAGGAAACTCTTGAGTACAAATTAGCACAATCTATCAATTCTAAACATAAGGCAATTTAATATCTGTTTAAAACTTTAAAATCTGTAGTTTTAGGTAAAATATATGGCATGTTAATTTACAAACTCCCCATGTTTGTATGGTAGCATGAATCTTCTCCAGGAAATTTGATGTTGCTAACAACTTGGTCTTTTGTGAAGTGTTTAATTGATTGTCTAGCAGCATTCTAGACTGTCTTTCACATGAGACTTCTCCTCAGGGTATCCTCCTCTCCACTGTGGACCCTTGATAACTGTTAAACCAGAACAAATGTGTCCAGATAGAGGTGTTTCTGCCACTTTACAAGTAAATAGATGTGACAGCAGGTGAGAATATAATCAATGTTAATTTTCAGTGAGTTGTGTTCATATGATAAAAAAAAACCTAAGTGTTCAAGGCACAATACAGAAAAACAGAAAACAAAAAAGCAAGATTTCTGTTCAACTTTTTTTTCTGACATAAATAAATTAGAGGTCTAATTACCTGCTCTTTAATCTTTCTCTGTCCGGTCTAATGGTGTTGTGACAAATTAAGTAGTAAAACACTATCATCTAACTGACATTAAGAACTATTCTGTATGTATGAAATGGGTAGTCTCACATATATGTTCTTTTTGGCTTGTCTACTTTTTTTGTTTCTCTTTTCTTTCATCTTCATATTTGTATGTAGTTAATCTTTTTGAAAAATTACTACACTATTTTTGAGAACTAATTTGGTCTTCACTTCTTTCCAAAACTCAGTCTTTTAAAGCGACATGTAGTAAGCATAACAATCAAGACTAATTTGGCATAATACTAACTTCAAATTATAAGAACCTTATAAAGACTCTTCCTTCCAAAATGTAAGTTTAGAAATAATAGATACAACCCCAGGACCTCTAACAATACCTCATTTAACCCATAACATCCAGAGTTATTGCAGCGATGATAGAAAAACAGATTAACACTTTTTTGGAAAATTCATTCTCGGTTTAAACTGTTGTAGAGATAATACCCTATCCACAGAACAGGGGTTACAATTGAGTTTAGGCTTTTAGGCACTCTACTTGTGACAATTTGGTTTTATGTTAAATATGTGAAACTGTATTACCTATATGAAGACAACGTGTATGGTTAAGGTAAGCACCAACTTTGGCCTTTAATGATCAGGAGCTATTATGATAGTGAATCAGTGGCTTGACCTTTTCTCACTTACTGGAAATTTCAAGATCAGATTAACTACAGGGACTTCCACTGGGGTCTGGGTCTACTTGGGTGTAGGTGTGGGAATACAATGTGACTAAAAACAAAGGATACAGGATTTTATGGTAGAAAAGTAATAGCATTGGACTTGGAGCCAGAGAAATTAGATCTGAGTCATATTGCATGAATAATTCCCTGATTCAATTCCATTTTTTTTTTGTGAACAGTTCTAATGATACCAAGGAAAATAATGGTAGTTGGGATGCTTAGCTTACATTGAACTGTAAAGCATTGTAGATACAAAAATTTTTATTGCCACAAGTAAACATCAGCATTATAATTTGGTACAGAAATAGGTTCTTCAGTTAACTTTTTATTTTCCTTATAAAAACTCTGAATAAAATACATGTTTTTCCCTTGAGTCAAAACCAAGATGAATAATTTAATTTTCTTCTTAATTGATCCGTTATTGTCAGACATTATTTGTTTAACTCAATTTTTTTTAATATACAACCATACCTCCCTCCTTCTCTCCCTTCTTTCTTTCATTTCTTCTTTCTTTCCTGTTGTCCTGACTCTGCTTTCTTTTCTTCTTTTCCATTTCTCATTTCCTGTTATTTTTTCCATCTCTCAGTTTTCTTTAAGTTTTGTAGATTAGTTACTGCTACCAGAAATGGTGCCAGCACTCAGAAGGCAGATGCAGGAGGATTGCTGTGAGTTCCATGCCAGCCTAGATGACACAGTGATTTCAAGAGCAGCCTGAACTGCAGAGTGAAACCCTTTCTGCAAAAGGCAAACAAAACAACAACAACAACACAAAATCCATAGATTAGTTATTGCTGCAAATAATAAAGCAACAGCTATAACATGAATAAAAGTAGTAGTCACAAAGAAATAAATTTACAGGAAAACTAAAATGTTCCTTTTACTTACACGGGGCAGGATTAATGTCTTGTAGATAATAATTTATTTTCAGAAAACAAGGAACAGTGAAAGAGTCATTAAAATTCATAAAAAATGTTTTGAAACTTTTTAAAACAAAACATATCATAACAATCATAGTTCTCAAATCAAAGTCACTGTGACAGGATAGTGAAGACCAGTCAGCTAGAACTAGGATGGTGTCAGAGAAAGCAACCTTCTGAGATTAAAGGTCAGGGTATGTGGAAGGGTGTGAAAACACAATAGATTATTCTATCATTTCCCTTGTCTGCCTACTAATTGGGAAATCTCCACAGTATTCAGATCTTTCTCTGCTATTAAAAAAATATTACACTGTTGGAATTTAGATGAGAAAAAAATGCTGAAGTCAATAAATCCAGTTACTTCCAAGTCCCTTGGGCCCTTTTTTCTTAGACACCCTTGGGATTTTTGATTTAAAACCCTTGGAATATGCCCTAGAAATTTATGTCTTCAAAAAATATCTAGGTGATTCTATTGATTTAGAAATTGTAATAATGCTCTCATTTCATTGCTTTGGACCTCAAAACTTTTAAAAGAACAAAAATAAAAAGAAGACTTGTTTTTATATCATGTACTGATGAAAAGCAGAACAAGCTGCCCAAATAATTGTATCCAATTTTCATTTGCGAGGTGAGCTAGAATTTAAAGCCAGATCTTGACAAATTTACAAGGAGTGGCTATAAATTGAAGCAAGTTACTGAGTGAGTCTGAAGGGTTAGGTCTCTCCCTTATACTGGGGATACAGCTTGGGGTCTGGTCAGGACTGACATCCCTTTCCCTTGCTTTATTATTTGTTTTGAGACAGGATCTCACTAAGTCACTAAGCTTCCCAGTCTGTTTGAATTTGTGATCCTGCTGGCTCAGCTTCCCAAGATGCTGTGATGACAGCCGTGTACCGCCACACCTGGCTTTTCTCTTTTTTAGCTACCAAAACCATAAGCAGTGGAAAAAGCAAGCTGATCCACTCCTAACACCCCACTTCATTACAACATAGTAATTTACCATGTCTTTGTTTCATAGTCTAACTTCATTTCATTCATTAAAAAGTGGATAAAATCATATGAATTGAAATGAAACATATAAGTGGATAAAAGCTAATTGCACTGTTACATTGTCTTATTACACATAAACTATTATGAAAAGATTGAAAATTCCTTTTTCTTTTCCCATATCTTTCTGTTACAACTCTTAGTATTTATTAACCACGTTAAAAAATAGAAAAGGCAAAGATATTAGTAGTACATTTTGAAACAAATATAAATACATATTTTACAAGAAAATATGGTTTCAGTATGAATAATTCTAACCTGAAAAGGTAAGTACCTTAAGTATCTTAAGAGGTGGATAATCTTAAAATACTTAAGCTTATAACTATGCAAAGTTAAACAAATGATATTTTTAAGTCTAACATATTGTCACTTTAGGATGGATGATGTATATCAAAATATACAATTGATGGAAATGATTCAGAAGTGATGAAGGGATAATAAGGCCATAAAAATGTTTCCCTGGGAAATTAAGAAATAGTTAAAATGCTTCATTTTAGCAGGACATTTGTATGACATATATTAAATTGAGAATATTTATATAAGGGGGAATTTATAAATTGCTGACATATTAAACCAATATGAAATTGAATAGGTAGATTAATGTATAGGTATAAAATGAATCATAATTGGGGTTTTAAAATGACCTAAATTTTTATTTATTAGGCAGTTTCATAAGTTTGAAAGATTAGAATTGCCCCTGAGTTTATCATTTTTATCTTATGGTAAGTAAAATAGCTTGCACAATTGAATGTTCAATACCAAATGATTAAATAGGTAGACAATGTTCTATTTAAGGTGAAATTCCCACTATACAAACAAGCATTAAGTGGATATCGACAAACTGACAGCATTTTTCTTTTCTATGTATCAACTTAATGTTGACTCTGAACCCTTATCTCATGAGAATTGAGAGAAACTCATTGTGCATGTTCATGTGTGCTCTGCTACTTCTAAGGTCTTTGTAGATTTTAGAAATATACTTCTGCTCTTGGAAGTGCTTGGTTGCCTACAGGCTAGCTGTGGTCTGGTCGCCTCTGTTTTTGTACTCTGTTCTTTTACCTTACTTGACCTGTGAAAATCTTGGGCTACAAGACTAGGCTGTAAATTCTAGCCTTCTTGTATAGAAAGTAGCCTTCCCACTAGAGAAGATCTTGAAAACTTGTCAGACATTGCTAGACTGCTAGGTCACATCTTGTAAGCTTATATGATTTAGGTCCATACTTTCATTTTCAGATATATTAAGTCAGTGAAACATCCTCTCTTCTTCAATTTTCCAAAGTGTTTCGATTTCAGTGTATAGAAAACAGATCTTCAGCAGAATCGTCATGAAACATGAACACGCTTCCTCTTGGAAATGATGAAATTTTAGGTACTACTGTATCACAAAAATTGTTTGACAATATATGTGTATGAGAGCTATCAGAACATTGAATGGCTAAGGAGGTAACTCAGTAGTAGAACAACTACTTAATATGCAAGAAGTCCTGAATTTTATTCCTAGAAACACACATACACAGGAACACAAAACTCAGAAAGATGATAGATAGGTAAGTAGATAGATAGATAGACAGATAGATAAATATCTACACCAATAGTCTTTCGATATGTAATGAGATAGTGTAGGAGTGTTAAACAATTCTTTGCTTGACTTGCTTTCTGTTTTTATAAAATTTCTATAATTTCTCATATAAAATGTACTAATATTTTAAGCCCAGTGAAATAAGAAAAGGAGAAAAACAATGTATTTCATATGATAGAAACAGGTCATTTTCTCTGTAATTAAAGCAATGACTATAGTTGATACAAGACAAAATCCACTAACAACTATAGGTTTTGAATAGCAAGTAATCTGAGTATGAGAAATCCTGATTCCATGTTCTCTCGAAAGATAGTTACAACTTATATATAATTGTTAGTATAACAATACATTTTATATTATACTTTCAACTATTTTTAAATAGTTGACATGTTATATATGTTGCACACAGAATAATATTTTTCTTCAATGGACTCTCATTTGCTTTGCGTTTATGTAGTTTTTGGATATATTGTGAAATAGTCTCCAATTACATTTGGAGAACAGAGCCTAATAAATCACAGAGTTCAGAAATTTTATATGGGAGAAAGTCATGTTCCATGCATTTACCATTTCTAAAATATATCATCCATCCCTAAAATCTTGCGAGTTATAAAAAGGGCTTAGGCATGTTGATTTCCCTTTTGAGTATATCTTAGAATTGACTGAGCTTTTGAAAAATTTGGCTTTATTTAGATTGCGATACTCTCCGTGTCACTTGATCTTTTAGTATTTTCTTTCTTTCACTTCATTCTCTTAGCTACTTGAGATTAAGAATGAGAATTCTGCTTTCTCTTTTTCCTCCTAAGTAATAATTCGCTATGACTGATTTCCTCTTAGTAATGCTGACAGGCGTGTTGCCAACAACACAGCTTTCAGTGCTTATTGCTCTTGACCCCGCTCTGCTGGACTCAGGGTTATACACCAAGGAAGCATAGTCTGATCTTCTCCAGAGAGAAAGTCAAAGTGAAGCATAAAATGACAGCTACCTACTGTTTTTTTGGTTTGATTCTAAGAATTACCCATGGCCCTTTTTTTATCTTCACTTTGTGTGAAATTCGCCTTGCTACTGAGGCCAATGGATGAGGAAGATAGAAACAAAACTAAAGCCTAAAAATGTTTAAGGCTGAGGACTCTGTCAAATCAAATTCTCTTGGTAAGTGTTATGCATACATTTAGGAAACCTATCATTTATTCCCTGTACCCTTTGGGAATTCAGTTGCAGAAAGTAGCAGCTAGATACATAACCACATCTTCAGTTTAAGAACTTTGAGCAGCAGCTACTGGGCACAGAAGCAAAAAAGAGAAATTAAGACTAGAAGAGCCAAGGATTCACTGAGGCTGACAAAAAAAGGCTAAGCAATGAAGCAACAAAAGGCAGCAACCCAAGTATTCAGAGTCAAAGTCAAACTGAAGGTCGCAATAAAATCGCCAGGTGGAAGGCACACTGGTGAGCAGAAGTTCACCGCACATGGGTCTCGGCGTACATGCTGGAGTTGAGCTCTGAGATGTATGGCACTTGTAAACAGCGAAGAGAACAGAGTCCAGATTCTGTTTACGTTTTTCCTTTCTTTTTTTTTTTTTTTTTTTTTGGTACTGGAGATTGAACTCACAACCTCACACCTGCCAGGCAGACACTTAGGCCACTGAGCTAAATCCCTGGTCCTATTTTTTGAGACAGGGTCTCACTATGCAGTTCAGGCTGACCTTCAACTCATTTTGTAACTCAGGCCAATGATTCTCCTGCCTCAGCCTCCAAAGTGCTGGGATTAAAGGAGTGTGCCACCATGCCCAAATTGTTTACATTTTTCAATAAAACATAAGTAAATAGTTATTACTTTATTTTATTTTATTTTTGAGTGCAAGTTTCCTCAAGAAAGTCTCAATTTAAATTTGTGTTTGATAAGTTGCATTAATATGTTGCTTGATAAGTTTGTAGCAAATGGAGGTCCATCCTTTGGTTCAAAGGTTTAATAGTGTTGTGGTTTTTAAATCACATTTATTTCATAGCACCTCCTATTTATGATGAATGACATTATGTATTATTGCATAGGATTTTCTTTTACACTGATTTAAAACATATTTAAGTGAATTCATTTAAACAGATATGTTAGGTAAATAATGATTTTCATTTAATAAAGCTGGTGCTCAGATTTGGCAGAAGTCCTGAAGATAGCACTCACTCTTGAACTGGTGTATACATCACGTTCCCCCATTTCATATAAGAAAGGGAATATTAAAAGTGTTCATGTACACAGGCATTACATGTTAGTGCAAAGGAGAAAAGAGAGGAATTCACCTTTAATTTGTCATCTATTCCAATCCAGTGAAAAAATTTGAAATAAAACTATAATTTTGAGCATGGAATTATCAACCACAAGGAGCAACATCAAAGGCAAAAACTTGTTTGCTATTTCTTAGAATTAAATCAGCCCCATAAATGATTCTGTTTCAGATTGTTACTGATATCCCTAGCGATGATCCCAGTCTTTTCTGATCTCAAAAACGATGCAAAATTTCAGTACCTCAATTCCACATGACAAAGGTCCTTTGTTTCAAAAATTCATAAATGCGACCTATGAAATAATACTCCTTTATGATATTGTGAAGCAGAAATAAGTTAAAATATTAGTAAACTCTCACAAATCAGCCTACATCCTAAAAGTAAGACTTATCTTTTGCCTTCACTTTTGATAACGCATTCGACTTTATATCTAGTAATTATTTCACTCTGAAACCCAATTTTCACTAATTGAAATATACATTCAGAAATGTGTACATGTCACCAGTGTACAGCTCAGCTGAATAACTGTGAATTCTCATAATTTAAGTATGTTGATGTAGCAAGTATCCAGATCAAGAAACCACTCTGTGGAAGTGCCTCAGAAACGCCATGGCTGTCCCTTGTGGTACTTGCAGTATGATGAAGACAGCTACTCCCTTGACTTGTAATAGCCTAGATTATTTCTGATACATCTTGCAATTTGTGCAATGGGATAATATAGAATGCACTCTTTATATTTGCTCTATTACTTTCACAAGTATGGTTTTTGAAATTCAACATTGATTTGTGAGTACAGTTATAGTTCATTCATTTTTTTGTTGCACATTGCTTATTAAAAAGAATGTTCAACCTCACTGACAACAGAGAATTCTGAATTAAAACCAATTGGGATCATTTCTATCAGATTAGCAAAATTGAAAATGATAACAATGCAATCTGTTGGTGAGATTCTACTCTTGAATTGGGTTTTGAAAATGGCAGAGGCAATTACAAATACAGTTGCCTCTAACTCTTAGGAATTTACCTACAGATTTGCCTAAGACAGCATAAAGAGAGGAAACAATATTTGTTTTAGTGCAACATTATCTTTAACTGAGAAATGCTGCAAATAATGTACGTGTCCATATATAGTAGAGTGCTTGCATCAATTACAGCACATCCCTCACAATGAAGAACAACAATTGTTATCAAGTTTAAAAAGTAGAATCCTATAATTTGGAGTGAATTCCAAATTATTCTGAAGTTAAAAAGCAAGGTTTAAAACAGTGCCTATACTACTTACTATTATAGTAATTACTGTCTAATGATTAATAAATAAACAAAGATTAAATGAAAAGAAAAAAAGGAAAGTTCTTGTTTGTACTCTTCATGTAGAAGAACTGTCACGTTATACTAGCAAAAATCACCATTATCAATTCAAACAGAAATTATTACAGTAAGTTAACTTAGCCAGGGATTTAGCTCAGTGGCACAAGAGCCTGCCTGGCAGTTGCAAGGTTGTGAGTTTAATCCCTAGTATCAAAAAAATGAAAAGAAAAGAAAGAAAGAAAGAAAGAAAGAAAGAAAGAAAGAAAGAAAGAAAGAAAGAAAGGAAGGAAGGAAGAAAGAAAGAAAGAAAGAAAGAAAGAAAGAAAGAAAGAAAGAAAGAAAGAAAGAAAGAAAATTAAGTAGATTGAAGTGTGAAAGCTGAGAATTATTTATGTGGTCTCATTTTGTTCAAAGTGTGGCATTTATTAATTATAAAAAGAAAAACAACAAATATAAAGTTCAGAAGCTTTGCAGAAAACCATCCTATGGATTCTGAATTAATATTTACCTGTAATGGAAAAATTTCTCTCATTCTGTACTTCATATTCCATACTGAGAAGACCACAGCACTTGAGGATATCAATTCTGTGGCATCCCAGTCTAAACTGCACAACTTAATTATGAGGAAAATTATAAAACTCAAACTAGGGGATATTTTACAAAATAACTCTTTCGCAGTATTTAAAAAGAGGAATATACTAATACTCACAGCCTGCAGGACTTTCAGATTCAGGAAATATGAACACACATCAAATTTGAATTTTATGCACCACCCAAAATTTTATGTTACAATAAAAAGCATGATTTGGAAATAGATAAAATCTAAATTATGGCTGCCTGCCTAATTAGAAGATGATGTTGAGTTGATTTAATGATATTACTTTTACAATCGTATTATAGATAGGGACAACAATATCCTTGGGTCTCAGACAATGAATGTTGCACTAATGATCATTATTGTTCAATAAGTGTGAAAAAATATTTCCATAATGTAAAGTATAAATTATAAAACATCATTGTAAACTGAGTATCAAATTCAAAATATCTCTATGTATATGCACATATGCTAACATTTACATATACAATACGTACATACATACATCAAAATTGAGGGTAACTTGGTGATAAACGGTGCCCAAGATGATCTGTATTTTTCTTAAAACATTTTGATGAGTTTCAAATAATTTCAACAGAAAACAATAAATTTGTTTAAAGGCCAGGGCCACCACACTACTTTTAAAAGGTGTCAAAAGAGCAGAAGTTACTCCTTAATCAAAGTGTTATTAAAGAATCAGAATCTAGGGATATGATAAAGATGAAGAAGGACAAAAATTAAAGAATTACTTAATAGAGCAATCAAGTGCATTTTGAAAAGCGGCATGTCTTTCCTTCAGATATATTTGAAAACAGATATATGTATGTGTGCCAAATTTAAACTTACATGCTTTAAATCTGTGTACCGGACTGGCACAAAAAATGTATTTCTCTGAAAATTCTAGTTATTTGAGAGTTTATTTTCATCTTTTATTTCATTTGATGAATAGAAAACAGATATTAGTTAATTGGGGCAATCTTGGGTACTTCTATTTTCAATTATAGATTTTCCTTCTGTAAAATATTTGTGGTCACTTTATGCGGATTTTAGAGCCCATTACACAATAATGTATGTGAATTTTCAAGGTTTGTTTGATTTTCACAGTGTTTTACAATAGACATAAAAATATTTTCAACATTTTTACATAATTGGCTTTTGTTCAAATCTGATATAATATACTGGCTTAGTTGTTTAAAATACAAACAGAATTTAATCAACAAATATTGTAATTGTGCTAATTTAAAAATTGGGCTTAATTAGGCCTTTAGAAAATGCAAGTGAGTGGATTGTAGTATAAAACAAAAAATACAAATAAACTGGAATTTCTTTTAAGTATTTTTATTTCAATATTTTATTGTTATCATTTAGAACTTTTGTATTTTATATAAAGTATCCACATTTTGTAAAGTTTAAAAATTCTATCGATAATATCATCAGCTTATTTTCTTCAGTAGGATTGTACGATAAGACATGGTTTGAACAGTCAAATTGACCTTTAAATTGAAAATAATTTTATAAAGCAAAGTATGCTTGTGTTTATTTGACAAGCCTAAAAGACAAGTTAAATTTCCTGCTAACAGAGAGAAAAACAAAGTGAGGTACAGCATAATTATAACCTTTTCTGAAGAAAATGTTGTCTCTCTGAACAGCAACACAACAAACAAGGTTTGCACTTTGATATTCATAACTTCTATTTCTTAATGGGTGAATCAAATGTGACAACAAATGATAAAAATCACAATGTTCTAATGGGAAAATTCTTATTTTAAGCCTACAAAGAGTTCATAAAAAAACTTTATATACAGGAAATTTCAGGCCAAGAAAGAATACTTATTTATTAATCTAACTTGTCATAGGTTTAAAGTAAAGGCTTTTGGTGAATGTCATTGGAATGGAGCCATTTGTGTCTAAAGATTCTTTCCAAGAAAATATTATATGTTGGGATAATCCAAACATATCTTATTTAAGAGAAATTTGGAATATTTTATCAGTGTGTGAATTATGAGCATCGTATATATTTATAGAGGAGACAAGGTTAATAGAATTACAGCAGAGACAAGAAATTGTGGAATACAACAACAAAATATGAACTGACAAATAGTATAAAGATAGAGGCAGGTGTTGGAGAGGACAAATTATTGCACCTAATTCTCTTCTCTTGGGTTCTTGTAGAACCTAAAATTATTTGAAACATTTTCTTTAATAATTTTCTGATTTTAACCCAAAATATGGTAGGTCAGTTTCTGGAAGACACTATATTTTTTAAGGCTTTTCCATGCAGATTTTACTAGATACATCAATAGTAAACATTCATTCAATGCAAGTGGAGAGACAATGGAATTTTTGACATATAAGAATCAAATATCATTTTTTACAACATCGAGAATTCATGTTGCATTATTTGGTTATATATATATATATGTATACATATATATATAACCATATATAACATATATATATATACATATATATAACCATATATAACATATATATGTATACATATATATATATATAACCATATATAACATATACTATACTAGATAAGCAACAGAAAATGACCACCCCAGTCAGTATACTTCAGTTTTTTTGTTGCCTAGGTAATAGTTCCTGTTCCAGTTCCAGTGTGATGTTCCTGTTCCAGTGAGATGCATAGCTGGTCACTATGATACATATTATATAAGCCAATCCCCAAATGACAAGCCATCCTGCCTTTTGTACTTCCTGCTTTCTTATCCTATAAAAACCCTGGACCACCAGAGATCAGGGCCTGATATTCTGAGAATGATCCCAGTCAGTGCCTGCTGACATAAATAAAACTGACTCCAAATCCTGGGTGTTACTTTGCTGTTTCTGCTTGCCATTGCATCTGCTGCATCAACCAGGAAGACTAACTTTGCTCACCAGTTGTGACCCTTGCAGATGGAGCAAGGCCCACACCAGTTACCAATGTGACAGTACACACTTGAGATTTCTTGAGTCCCCTCGGAGGTCTGGAGGAAGATTCCTGGCACCTTGCTAGAGCAGCTCATATCAGACCCCAAAGGGAAGAGAACACAGTCTTTCTTTCTTTCTTTCTTTCTTTCTTTCTTTCTTTCTTTCTTTCTTTCTTTCTTTCTTTCTTTCCGCCTGATTCCAAGACACCGCAGTTAGTCTGTGTGTCAGTCCTGCTCAGTTTGACAGAGGAGGAGTCTTATCAACTTCTGTTAGGACCACTCTCAAGGGAAGGGGATGGGGACGTTTAACCTCTGAGTACCTGCTGAATGGATGTGTAAGTGAGTGGATCAAACAACATAAGCAATAGGCTGCTCTGTCTGTGCACCAAGACTGAAGCACTTGCCATGGTGGCTGACTGGGCCCTCATCTGTGGTTCCATGACAATTGATGTATGGTATAACAGAGGCCTCACACCCTCCTTTGCTGAATCACACATAACTCCCCATGAGAGGCTCACGCAGGTGGGAATCTGAATGGCCTCTCTGTGAGGGGCATCCATCCTTTGTTGTGTCATTATTCAAGGGTACAGAACACACATAGGAAGTCAGAGATGGGAATTAATTAGTCAAAACCTGCAGTCACTGACTGCAGGAAAAAGGGTTTTTACAAAGTTAAAAATAAAACCAAATTGCTCCCTGTGTTGCAAAGGGGAAAAAAAAAAAGAGGCTCATTCTTCCTGAGAGTTCCACATTGACAATCTCATCAGTGCCTGCTCATGACTTGTCTACTTCCAGCCAATTAAACTGATTCCGACTAGCCATTGGTTGTATTTGGCCACAGAGGTCCTCCCCCTCAACTTTCTGCTTCACAGTTATTCCTAACCTGGTCAGATGGCATCATCTAACACCCACCTAGGATGACTCTCAGTAATTCCTTCTGAGCTCCACATTTTGACTGAGGAAAAACTGGACTGCTGGCCCTGATGAATGAGTTGCCATGGCCTTTCCCAAAGATTGCCCTGCCTAGAAACCTACAATCAGTCGAGTGCTTCTTAAAGATTAAAAAGGGGGACGAAAAAGCCCATCAACCACTGTTGCCCAGAAACCTAATAAAAAAGGAAAGAACCCGATGTCCAAAAAAAAGGAAAGCACCTGATATCCATAAAAAAGTTCATTCTGATAGATGACTATATCCTCTGGCTATGAGTTATAAGGACTATGGACATTGAAAATAAATAAACAAATAAAAAGATATAAAACCTTCAAAAGCATCAACTTAGATCAGATAACAACCATTTCATCAATCTGACAGGCTTGGACTAGGCCAGACCAGGCTCCCTTCTTCAATTGGGCCACCACTCTACCATCATCAGGGCAACTGGGACTCTTGTCTCTCACCCCTTCTGCCAGGCACAAACTTGCAACCTGAGACTACATCTCAAAAAACACTCTCCTGTGTAAAACGGTCTCCATACTGCTTCTGGGAAGAGACCTCCTCTTCAAGTTAGAAGCAACCATTTGCTTTGCATCAAGCCAGTCAGCTTCCCTCTCATTTAACCTGCACCTTCAACTTGGACTGTTCCCCAAGAAGAAGATAATGCCTGCATCAGTCTGAGACAGATACCACAATCCTGAAGTTCTGAAAACTCTCCTCCCAGAGGTATAAACTAAGAAACTTGTCTCCAGGCCTGGCCATCAACCATGTCACCTCAGCATGACTCCCATTACTGTAAGATGTCATGAGAAGCACCAACAGGCATCCAGCTACACATCAGCCTGATAGACTGTTAATCACTTTGGGCAAGATCTCTGTGACATCAACAATGTAGCTATCACCTTACATTCTCTGGTTCCCAACCTATCCACAAGGGTCTGAAAACTATTTTCAGGGAAGCCCTAGCAAAAGATTTGCCTTGAGGACCATCAGTCCTCTGTCCCTTTCTGCTCCATCTTCGTTCACTGAGAAAGAAAAAATGAGGCTTTAAAAGTGCAAAATGTTTATAGACTGTCAAACTGCTGAGATATACCTCTCTGGCCTGTAAAGTCAATTCAAGATCGCTGATATGCAGTTGCTGCCTCAACTGCCCTCTGTATATGTTGCCTCAGTCTTCTGCCACTCACAGGCTGCTGGTACACCTGCCTGGATAGAAAGAATGCTTTTTTTTTTTTTTCTGCCTTCAGTTGGCTGCTGTAAGCCAGCTTCTCTTCACAAAAACCCAAGTTCTGGAATCAAAAGTCAACTGACCTGGACTCAACCACCAAGAAGTGCAAAGCCTTGTTTCCTCTTTGAAAAAATACTTCTGATTAATGACACTTGAGTTGCCTGCTGGAAAGACACAAAAGGTCTGCTGCAGTATCTGGCAAAAACTAATTACAAAAAAAGAAACTCCACAAATTTCTTAGGGCTGCTGGCTTTTATAGAATCTGGATCCTTGTGTTCATGCTCTAACAGCCACCATCCTTCTGATCAAGAAAGCTGACAAGCTCACCTTAGACCAAGACCTAGCTGTTCAGGTGCCACAGGCTATACAGGGATGAACTGCTGTAAAAATTGACCTCGTGACAGATGCTGAGTACACCCTGATTATGGATGGAAGTAGGTCTGTTAGGAATGAATCCCAACAGGCTAGATAGTCTGTGGTCACCTTGGACAAAACTATTTTGCAGGGATGAACTGCACAACAAAACTATCCTTGCAGGGATGAATTGTACAACAAACTCTTTCCCTATGCTCTTTGGAAACCCATCACCAATGATGCAAAATAATCTAGTCCAGAGGCCTAAACCCCCTCTGGGAATCAAATTGACTGAAACATCAACCCCAGCCACCAAACCTCCCCTCACCATTTGTTCTGCAAGATCAAGCCACAGTGCTGGCACTTGTGTCCCTGCAGCCAGCTCAGGATTCAATATCTGCATCACCAGCCCTAATCTCCCATTCCTTACTTGTATTGAGAAGACAAAAAAGCATGTAGGGTCCTTCTGTAAAAAAAAAAATAATAATCATTCCTAGATATAACCTGCCCTTGATCATCATCAGTGACAATGGGCCTGCATTTGTAGCAGAGATAACTCAAAAACTAAATAAAAACTACATACAACATACAGGCCTCAAAACTCTAGAAAAATCAAAAAACAACTTGCAACTAACACACGTGTAATGCGGGTCCATATTAACTACCTCTACAAGTTTCAGAAATCCAGCCTTAGATCTGCTGAAAAATGTATCTAGACAGCTCCTCTTGGGCTCACACTAAAGGGACAATACACTCAGAGCCCTGCCTTGGTCACTACGGAGGCAGAGCAGCTCCTGCACGGCTGGAGGCTGAGGACATCACTCACAGGGTTCCCTCCAACCAGTCCCCTTGATTTTTGTGTCTTTCAGACTGCTTATCCCAGTCCTTGCTCCCCTGCCCTCCTGATACCTGTGGGTTTTGTTAATTGATCTGGATCCTGCTTACCCCAGTCCTTGCTCCTCCCACCCAACTAGCTGTGTTTTTTGCCTTAAACTTCATGCATGATTGACCCAAGCGAGTAGAACAATCAGTCAAATATTTGACCAGGATTTGAGAAGTGTCCAAGATATATTGAACACTCTCCTAGATCAAATTTACTCCCTCACTGCCTTGCCAGAGTAATGTTACAGAACAGACGGGCTTAAATTGTGCCTCTTTCTAAAAATAACTTAGAGAAAAACTCTGCAATAAAATAATCTTAGGGAGCTTGGCTAGGGCCCCTTCTAGCATCATTGATTGATTTTAGTTGGGTCTTGTCTCAGAAGATCACATGTAATATGCCCAGCAAAGATTTGCCAGCAAAATTAAAAGAGGGGGGAAATGTAACAGAAAATGCCCCCCACCCCCTGCCACAGTCAAGATACTTCAGTTTCTTGGTTGCCTGGATCATAGTTCCTTTTCCAGTTCTAGTTGCTTCTGTCTCTTAGAAATGGCTGGTCAGCTGGGGATATAGCTCATAGGCATAAGCACCTACCTAGCAAGCTCAAGATCCTGACTTTGATACATGGAAAAAAATTAAATTAAAAAGTAATGGCTGGTCACTGTGACACACAGGCAACCACTATGACACACACTGTATAAACCAGTCCCCAGATGGCAAGCCATTGTGCTTCTGTACTTCATGCTTACTTATCCAAAAAAATTCTTAGACCACTAGAGATCATGGTCTGATATTCTGGAAACAATCCCTATCAGTGTCCATTGATGTAAATAAATCTACCTCAAAATTCTGGGTATCATTACAGTGTTTTTGCTGCCATTGCCTCCATGTGAAATAAAGCAAAAGTCTTCCATATTTTTAATTTATAATATAAAATAATTTAGTTTTTAACTGTAAATAAGTGTCATAAAATCCACCTGAAAATAAAGACAAATAAATCTACAGCATCATTTTTATAAAATAAGCAAGCATGAAATTTATATACTAAAACTACAGAATTTGCCTAAATTTACTGAGATGTTTTGAGATTGATACTAGTTACCTTTGGCCTCTAAAATTACTAGAGGTACTAAAAATGGTGGTCATTAGCTTCCAGATATTTATTAGTAGAGAGAACTGCTAAAGTGGGTGTGCATTTACTTGGTGGACTCTGTATTGATTTTTCATTATATCACACTTTCTAAATCCATTTTAAAATATATTTCAACGTTTAAGTATCTAATAGGTTAAATTTTATGAAATTATCGGCTATTTAGTAATTATATGCTATAAACGAAAAGAAACAGAGAGGAAAAAGAGGATTTTGAGTACATAAAAACAAAAAACAAAGGTATTTAAGGGAATTTTGATGAGTAAATAGGAGAGCTAAATGAACCTTTGTCTTAAAACTTAGGACTTCAGAATGGTTAAATGAAACATCATTGCTTTGATTCCTGTTGAGAGCAGATAAAGGAGAAAATCAGTCTCTCTCACAGAAAGGATGAAGGTAGCTCCAACCACTGAGTCAGTTAAAGCAAACTTTATATTGGTCTTTGTTCACAAATGTCATGTCCACTGCATTTTGCCCTTGGTTTCCTTTCATTTGAAACCCTAGGAAACCTGAAACTCAAAATAAAAATCCTACTCTTTGCTGAGCTCTGTGGGTTTGGAAACTTCTCTAGTGTTTAGTTCATTTCTTCATTCTTACCAACTGGCATTAGAATTAGACACAAAAGCCAAATGAAACCACAAAAATTGGTCCCAAGCATTACAGACTATGAAGAGGGAAAAAATTATAAGTTCGCTGAATGTTTCAGGGTTTTAGAAATTATTCACATTATACTTGGCCCTTTTTATGTCTATTTTCAACCCCAAGATAACAAATCCTTAAAGAATTAAGGCATCAGTTTTAAAATAGAAACTTTGAATTTAACTGCAGAAAATTTCTCGCATGTATACTCAAGGAAGGGGAACAGTGTATATTTTAATTTTTAGAAAAGATGACTATAAAAATTCCACTCAGAAAGGTAATACAAATACTGGTGATGCATCAATGAAATGGACAGCTTTTTCATTGCTTTTGCAAAATACCTGACAGTGGCAATTGAAAAGAGTAGGTTTAATTAGGCTCACAGTTTCAGATATTTTAGTCATTGTTTGGGAGACTCCAGGGCAGAAATAGCATGACAAAAAGGCATGCCAGAATAAAGCTGTTTAGTTCTTGATAACCAGGAAGCAGAGAAGAGAACCAATATCAGAGAGGAAGGAGACGGTGATTATATATTTTCTCCATGGGTATGCACACATGGTACAGTCATACACACCCAGAAGTGAACTTTACTAATCTCCTAGAAATCTCTCAAACCAATCATATTGACAATCAAGATTAATCATCATAGCAAACAAATCTCACTATGGATGTGATGGTAGGGTGTCACTGAATACATTATCCAGACTATGGCAGATTTTGTGCAAAGTAGGTACTTAGGCATTAAATAATTCAAGGGAAGTAAATTGCAAATATAATATAAATAAAGGTTATCATCACCTTTTCATTAAAAAATAGGAACAAAAGTCACATGGTCCGTGATTGCTATATGGTCAAACAGACAAAAATAAGTTATGTTGTTTATTGCTTTTTTTTTAAAAAGGCGTAATAAAAAGGAAGGAGATAGATCTTTCTCAGGTGGGAGGGAGATCAAGAGATAGAAGGAAGAGGAGGGAGGGAAAAGAAAGTGGAAGAAAAAAGAATTAAAATGTTTTAGGTACATGTACCAATGCCCTCTAAGGCTTTTAATTATCTTGTAATGCAAAAATGTACTGATAAAAAATATAAGCCTACTTATATTTTCCTATAACCTGGACCTAAGGAATTATGATCCCTTCTTGTTTTCATAGTTGCACTACACAAGTGGCTTCTCATTCAAATTTATATGATTTAATTTGTTAAAAACCAACACCATATAGCTGGCCGTGGTGGCGCACGCCTTTAATCCCAGCACTCGGGAGGCTGAGGTAGGAAGAGCGTTGTGAGTTCGAGGCCGGCTTGGGCTGCAATGTGAGCGCAAGGCTGATCTGAGCTACATAGTGCAACCCTGCCTCAAAAAACCAGGGCTGGGAGTTTGGCTCAGTGACTTAAGCACACCAAACTAATAGTTTTCTTTTAATAAGATGATCTTTTAGAATTAAATTTGCATTGCATTTGCCTCTAATTATTCTGCACATATAAACTAACACAGATACACACACACAGACACATTTTTGGTTTAATAATATATGGTTTTATTTGTTTATATATTAGTTTTCAAAAACCAATTCAAATTTGCATCTCTCAAATGACCAATGATGTTTAACATTTTTCCATCTGTGTTTCTTCCTAAGAGCTCTTTTATTGATCTCTGATGATCGTTTTTGGATTAAGTCTTTTAATTTGGGGGATCTGATTTTTTTCACTTCTTTATATATTCTAAATGTAACTCCTTTTTCTATAATTTTCTTCCCACTCTATTAATTGTCTTTTCACTTTGTTGGTTATTTCTTTTGTTGTGCAAAATCTTTTTAATTAGATGAGATTCCATTTGTTGATTCTTGTAGTATTTCCCTCTCAGTCTTGGTTTTGTTCATGATGTATCTGCCTACACCTATCTCTTCAAAATTTCTACCTATTTTCTCTTCCAGTAAATTTAGTGTTTCTGTTTTAATATTTAGATCTTTGATTGATTTTAATTTATTTTAGTGTATGGTGATAGATATGAGTCTAGTTTTAGTCTTCAACATATGGAAAGTCAGTTTTTCCAGCACCATTTATTAAAGAAACTCTCTTTCTTCCAGTGAACATGTTTGGCTCCTTGTCAAAGATAAAACTGGCTGAGTGTATTCTGTCTCACCCCAGAAAGAATGGCTATCATCAAGAAATCAACCAATAACAAATGCTGGCGAGGCTGTGAGGAAAAAGAAACTCTTCTCCACTGTTGGGTGAAGTGTAGGTTGGTGTGACCACTGTGGAAATCAGTAGAGATTCCTTAAAAACCTAAAATTAGAGGTCCAATTCGACCCAGGTATTCTCCTTCTGAGTATCTTCCCAGAAGGATTAAAAACATCATTCCATAGCAATATAAGTGCACCCCTGTTTATAGCAGCACAATTGTGATAGCTAATTCTTCGAAACAACCTAAATGCCCTTCAACTGAGGAGTGGATAAAAACGATGTGGTATTTTTATATAACAGAGTACTACTCAGTCATAAAGAAGGATACACTGGATACATTTATAGGTAAATGAATGCAACATGTGACCACACTCCTAAATGAAATAAACCACAGTCATATACATAAACATCGTATTGTCTCACTAATATGAGAATCTGAATGAGTAAGTAAGATTCAAAATATACAGTTGATATTGTGAATCGGTAAGAAACCATTTAAATTAAAAGACAAACTGTGATGTGGGAAAGGAGAAAGCAAGAATGAGAAAAAGAAAAAAATTACACACAATATAGTTATCCAGTTAGTTTCTTTTAGTTCACTGAAAAGAAATATTATGCTAATAGTTTTTGGACAAGATAGCTTGCCTATATCTTGTACTCTGAATGACTTCTACAAAGATGACAATACACAGCGTATTAACTATTGCAACTTTCCTACTAACCTGTTTTGAAACTGTTTTATTGTTATTTTTATTTTTTTCTCTTTAAAAAATCTAGCAGTTATGAAAAAGACAAATCAATTTTTGGAATAACTAATTTAAATCATAGGCTTCTTTTTATTTCATATTCTTTCTTTTACTGTTATCTTCTACCTTTGCAAATTTTTCTGGGAAAGTATTTGGTTAAAGCTCAAGAAAGAAAACAATCTTATTTCTAATCTTGTTTGTAGTGTGACAGGAAAGAACATAAAATGTGGTCTAATCGTATATCAACTTTTAAGTATGCAGGACAGTGTGGATAATGATGTCTCTATGCTTTTAAGGAATCTTGAATTCCTCAGGTACCATGATCCACCTAGTTCATTTTGGCTAGAATTGTATCCAAGGTCAACATTCTTCCTATAGGATGATAATATTTGAAGATAACTATTTTTATATAGATACAATATTACAGTGAAAGAACTAGACATGTAGAATAAGGGAAACAAATTTATGGTCTAACAGAATTAGACAGTGATATGTCATGATTTTAAACAATTTAAATAATTTTGGATGCAGCATAGAAATATGGAGCTAGTTTAAAATTTAATATACTGTACATATGCATGCTGTAAACATAATGTTAATCTTAAAAGAAAGACTACACCCTAAAAAGGAGAGGTAATGATAACATATTCAACCAAGAAAAAAAAATAGGCAGGAAAACGAATGTAGAAATGAAACAAGTGATGAAACATAACACCATGCATATATATTAGAAAAACAAAATGTATAATGTAATGATTACCTCCAAGATACTCAAGATGTGCAGAAATGATTAAATATTATAATTTGAAATGTATGAACATAACAAAAATATAATACCCCAGAAATATTGAGCATAGAGACAGAAAAACTCAAGTTAAAACTATATTACCATATATCTTGTGTACAATGAATATAAAAAGAATAAATTTCATCTTTTTTATTTCACTGTAGTCACTAGAAATGAATGGCTGCATAATATTAGAAAATATCAATCAGTTAATAATAAATCAAGCACTACTTCAAAAAGTTTGTGAAAGTTTGACAATATGTTTATATATAAATAGATGTGTGTATATTTCTAAATTGGGTCTTAGTTTTGTAGAATGTACAATAGTGAGTAGTAAGATTGGGTGTTTAATGCGGGGTATTTATCAGCAAAATCCTGAAGGAGTGACTGGATTTCTCCTAATTCGTATAATAAAATACGTGAAGATGGAGAAATGAACTGAAGAAGAAATAATTAAGTATAGATGAAACAAAACTGAAAGATTTGGGAAATATTTAAACTATCCATACAGCAAAAAGCTGAGGAAGTGTCTTCTGAAGAGTGCATCAAGGGTGTGGTTTAATAAATGACTACAAAATTGTGCAAACAGACACTTCATCAGTTTGTTCTGAAGAGAAGAAGCTTGGTTGGAGAAAGGCTGCTAGATTTTGTGACTCTGTCAGATTAAGATGATAGATCTTTTTCACTACTAAAATGCACTTTTATTTCAGAAAGGAAAAATGATGTTAGGTCTGATGGCACAGTCCTGGAATTCTATTATTCTGAAACTCTAAGGAAGGATAGCAAGTTTAAACCCAGTCTGGGCAACATAGCAAGACCCTGTCTCAAAATCGAACATAAAAAAGACTGGGGATGTAACTCAGTGTGAAGGCCCTGTATTCATTCTTGAGAAAAAAAAATCAAAAAATGGGGGGAGAGACACAAAGATCATCACATCAGATGTGGCCTGCATATCTGTGTCACACAGAATTCCTACTTTGAAATTTTATTGCCTTTTTTTTTTTTTTTTTTTTTTTTTTTTT
>RJWM01009570.1:0-67331 GCA_004363535.1 Dasyprocta punctata
TATTGGTGAAATCTGAGCAGATTTTCTCATTCTCCACTGACCAGGCATGTGATGCTTCTTTATTTCCTGACTTTTAAGCTCAAGATGGTCCCTTTAGTCTTTTCTCTTTTGTCCTAATCTCACTTGATTTCATTTTAAGAAGTACTTATCCATTGTCAGGCTCAAATAAATCCGCTGATTCATTAGGATTCATTGAGATTCTATAATATGGTGTTTTAAATAATACCACAATTAACATTCTTTGTGCTCTGTGTTTGTATTCACTTCTAATCTCTCTTTTGTCTCACCTCCATTTGCTGCCTTGAAACTCTCATAGTTATTTTCATATAATACATATGTGTGTGTATATGTAGTATATATTGTGTATGTATGTGTGCATAGTACTGTGTGTGTGTGTGTGTGTGTGTGTGTGTGTGTAGTATATTGGCTAGGCTGAATTTTGATTGCTTTTATTCTGTAGGTTACTGCAATGTCATATTCATGTGCAAAATATTTAGCAAGCCATGATTTGTGCTAGAAAAATGGAAACATGTTAATTTTTCTGTTCTATTATCCTTTAAAAATCTCATTTTTAGCATCTTGATGAGTTTATAAATCAGGCTTTAAGGTTTTATTAAGTTTCAGGTAATAGCAAATTAAAATCTCATTCACAGATGCTCTATTAATTTCATCTGTTATCAATAAATGCAGCTACATTTCTTGGTACACTTGAATCTGTCCTATAAATATATATTAATAATGAATGCCAGCAATAAATACAACACATTGTTGTATAAAATATAATGATGAGCATTTTTAAAGCATGTGTTTAATACATAATTCAAATTATCAAATTGTGGGTGTATAAATCATAGCAGAGTGTAGAAATGAAGTTTTCAAATCTGTATATGTAAATTTCTCATAAGAATCTTTCTATTTTTCTTGTGCATGTGTGAGTTTGAATAATTACTTGATAGGCATCCACACATATTAATGGTTTCTAACTGTGTCACAATTAATTTGTCCTCCTAAATGTAGTATAATGATATATTTTTTTTTCTTTAAGTCACTGTAGCTGCTATGGCAAAAGTTTACGTTTAAGTAAACATAAAAAGTTATGTTTACCTGATAGACGTTCTTCTTGATTCAATGATTAGTTCAAATACTGACTAAGGTGGGTAGTTATTTTTACTTTTTTGTGGTTTAGGCTCAGAACTGAAGAACCTGAACTTTCTGCTGAATAAAACAGCCAGGAACATACCAACTGTCTTTTTTTCTCTAGGTGTTTTAGTTTCCAAATAGTTAATCTAAAAGAGTCAAAATTAGGATAAGCATCAGAGAAGGGGACTGGTGCTACTCTCAGTAGATGGCATTTGCCTCAGGCTAGTAACAGAAGGTTAAATGTGAGCTTATGTGTGAGTTCAATTGGCCCAACTTCAGAGCGTTTGACAAGCCTAAGAGACCCAAGATGAAGAAGACAGTCTTGAAGGCAATGAGTTTTCAGCTGTGGGTAGAATTTATGCAAAGATAAAACTAAAATATCATGAAAGTTTCCATTAATTTTGTCATTTTGTGATTCTCCTCCTACAACAAAGAATTCTGAGGGAGAACACTAATTCTGATGAACTCACAATTTGGCAACTCTTATCTTCTTTTGGTCCCTGTTTTGGTTTATATCTAAAAGGTGTGTTAAAGATTCATGCAATTATAGGCAGAAATGTTGGGATGGTGATTGGATTATATGGAAATTATATCTGCCTTGCTGTTAGGTGATGAATCCTGTTCAGAAAACAGAGCTCACTGTGAGAATGATCTGGAAAGTTGTATCTCCCTTCCTCCATTATTTGCTCTGCTCTTGACTCTCTGCTTCCTCTCTGCCTATGCTCTGAGCAACTTTCTGCTGCCATATACCTGTGCAATATTGCCTTGCACTGGAAACAGGCAACTATAGACTGAAACCTCTAAAATTGTGAGCCAAAATGAACCTCTCCTCTTTTAAATTGTTGGCGTCACATATTGTGTCCCAGAAATGAAAAAGTGACTACAAAAGATTTTGATAGCAAGAATGGAGTCTTAGCTGTGACTGTACTTGAAAGTGTACGCATTTGGTAGTGGTTCATGAAAGAAGTTTAGATAGGTTTGGAGAAACTAGCTGGAGAAGCCCTTGAATGATGGGAGCAGAGTTTGATTGTGGAGTGTAGTCAAAACTCAGAACAGAATAGTGATAATAATGAAGACTGTGAAAGCCAGTCAGGAGGTTTCAGTTGCAAACAAGGATTATATTGGCAGTTGGACTACAGGTCATGTGTGTTATGCTGTGGCAGGAAGTTTGTCTATAACTTGATCATGTACTGAAACTTTGCTTAAGACTAAGATTATGTATGGCAGACTAATCTGGTGGAAAATATTTTGAGGCATCTCAATTTTTAGGCTGTAGTGTAGGTATTGTTGGGGGCTTTTAGGCAGTTCTTTTGTGAAAATTATATGCAAATGCCACAGCTGAATAATTTAAACTTGCAATTTGGTCAAAAAGAAAGTGTTAGCAAAGTTGAGGCCTGCTAAGATGAAGCAGAGAAAATCTTAGCTACTGAAAACATTAGCATTAAAAAGAATCCAAGCACTTTACAACACGACAATAAGAAAAATGGCTTGATGGTGTTTGGAGAACCAGCAAGCCCCCACTCATCTCAGGCTCAAAATTTCAAAAGTCAAAAGTAAAAGATTGTTTCTTAATAAGAGAACCACAAGATGTCATGCTCTAGGAAGGCTGCCTGAAGAATTCGTTATCTAGGATTTTGTTTATAGTGATCAACCATTGAAGTACTTAAAGATCTCTATAGTCATGATACAAGACAGGCTGCTTGATGCTCAAGCTGGCAGTGACCTCGGCATCATTCACATGGTGTTCATTTTACAGGCATGAAGAATGCAAGACTTGTGGGGTCAGGAAGGATTTCACCCAGTTTTCAGCAGAAGGCCTGAAATATCAGGCAGTGTTCTCTCTGAGACGATAGTTCACGAATCAGTGAGAGTAATGCTGAAAGTGCAATGGAAACCCCAGAAATTTGGAGAAGTCAGGAATATGCAATGTCTGAGGAAAGCCATGGGAAGTAAGCAAAGCCAGCCCAAGAGAAAAGCCATGGGAACTGTGGCAATCATTGGCAATGCCATAGGGGCAGATCCACCCCAAACTGTTGAGAGTTCACATCTTACTGCAGCTTTCCCTGGGTGATAGACATGGGACTAAAGGATTTAATGTTTGCCCTGCTAATCTTAGAAATTGCTTTTTTGTCAATTCCCCTTATTTTTATTTCTTTCCCCTCTATTTCTCCCTCTTGAAATGAAGAATATTTACCTTTGGCCACTGTACGTTGGAAAGTCTTTTGACTTTTGCAGGGGCTCATGGCTAACACTTTTCTTTAAGTCACAGAGCAGACTTTGGATTTTAACTTTTTGGTTATGCTGAAACTATTAGGACCTCTGAAACTCTTAGAGATACACTAAATGTATTTTGCATAAAGTGATTCACTGAAGGATTCTGGAATCCCAGGGTGGAATGTTGAGGTTTGTATCTATAGGTCTCCTATGATCAAAAGTTGGACTTCAAGCACATGATTAGATTATGATGGCGTTATAGCAGGATTGTTATTAGGAAATGGGATCCTGTCAGAAGAGAACATAGTCATCGTGGGCATATCTCACTTCCTGGCTCTTCTCTTGATGTTCTGCTCTCTGTCTTTCATACATGGGTAGCTATTTTTCCACCATACCCCTGTGCCCAGTTCAACTATGAACTGAACCCTCTACAGACTGCAAAATAAACTTCTCCTTGTTTAAGTTGCAGATGTTGGGTACTGTGTTCCTGCAAATGGAAAACTGATTAAAACAGTTCTGTAAGTAGTTTTCATCCTTTCGGAAATTAACTTAGATTCTGGTAGGTCATGGTCTTACAATCTTAAAACCAGATATGTCTCTAGACATTTTCTTGACAGAGTTTTCATGTCTTCTATTGAAGGACAGAGAGTAACAATGATTTAATTAAAATAATACCACAAGCTAAATTAAGCCTTGTTATGGATTGGGTTGTTATCCCCAGTAACTCAGATGTTGGAATTTTAGCCTCTGTTGTTTCCAAAAATAACCTTCTTTAGAAATAGAATCATTGTAGATAGTTAATTAAGAGTAAATCATTAAGGTGGACCCCAAAGAAATCTTACTGTTGTCCTTATTAGAAAGGAGAAATGCACACGGCAGACCCCCATGTGAAGAAGGAGGATATTTTGGCACTAGTCGAGGAACCTCACAAAACCAGGAGGGAGGCAGGGAACAGGTTCTTTCCTAATGTTTTCACTGGAGGATGTCTTGCCCAATGTCTTATTCAGGCTCCTTGCTCCCAATACTGTGAAAAATAAATTTCTCTTGTTTAAAGCCACACAACTTATGGTAATTTGTTACTGATTTTTCTGGGAATTTGTTTGAAAATTAATATAGATCTCACTTTCAGGGTTTTTTTTTACCTCATCTAGAAAAAGAATAGGAAAATTCTTATTTTGAAATGGTAATTCTCCTTTACTTTAATATGGAGAAATTAAGTTTAGAGGACACACAGTAGCGGTGCTGTCATTGTTAAATGAATTATTTGTGCCACAGACTAGAAGACCTCTAATGATCAGACTTCTCCTTTAGAAGGTACTCAGTTCACACCCATATATGATGATTAATCAAGAAAAAGAATTCCTATCTTCTAAAGGGGTATCTGTTCAACATATTTGGGTATTTCTTTGAATGTGGTTGTGTAAATTAGAAGAACCAGTCTAGGCACTGATGAAGAATCTAATGTTCACTTGTTTTCTTTCTCCACATTGGGAGACTTTGCCAGATTATGGCACATTGTGTTTTTCTGCCCAGAACAATCCCCTGGTCAGTAGGGTGAATATATCAGGTGGTATCTAATTCTTGGGTATCATTTAGCTTTCATTTATTTAGTGTTATTTTTATTTGGAAAACATTTTGACACCTTCATAATCTAATGTCTTACTCTTACTAATTTCAGAAAGTAGGCAGGGAGGCTCAGAATATTCCTATTTTAGATAGTAAGTCTGATTTATGTAAGATAAAGGACTTAAATGAACCACTTACAACTGCACAACAGATTAATGACAGATTAGAAACCAAGGTATTAGTATTTGGTGACAACTGATTTTCATTTGGTATATGTCTACACATATTTTAATACTCTCTTCTATTTCTGTAAGGTTTCTGGTTTTTTTTTTGTTTGTTTGTTTGTTTTGAAATGTGAAGCTCAAATAACTATCATGTTGGAGAGCAAGAGGGTAATGTTTTGGGCTAATTAAATTCTTTATTGGTCATGTGATGTATATGGCAGAGAAATGTGAATGGAAGTGATACATGAATATTTAAGCAGATGCTTTATTTTTGGTTGACTTTGTTTTCTTACTGCTTTGTCCTTGCTGTGGTTGGGATTGATGCGTGTATGCTATGGAAGTGCTCTACCACTGAGCTACACTTTTAGGTTTTAAACAGATGCTTTGTGTGTAGGTCCAAGGTACCTGGACCCTCTGGCATAGCAATGGTCACATTCTCCACATAAACTATTTTCTTAGCTTAATTTGTAGTATAAAGTAGAATAGTAAAGATCACATCCAACACATGATGGTCATGTAGTCTGGATGAGGATGTTCCTTGGTTTGAATCCTTGGATAATCCATGGCAAAGAATCAATGTTTGCAGACATATTCTTAGAATAATATAAACTACATGACTCACATTGACTTCAAAGATGCTACCTCTCCATTCTGCTTCTGCAGTAAACAAAAGGTTTATTATTACTCAAGTATTAAAATAGTGAAAATGAATATTGAATGTATTTCTTTTGGACTTAATGCTGACAGTTAACTTAGGATTCATTCTAATTATTAAAACAAATAGGTTAAGTTTGTGATAAGAACTAAAATTTATCACACATCTATTATGATTTGAAGCACAATTTTCAAAAGTTTTTCACCTCATTGTTTCTAACATTTTGATGTTAAGATGTGGTGGGATAAATTATAAGAATGTTGATGAATTCTTTTCTATCCTGTAGCATGATTTTGCAATATTACATAGCAAATGCTTCATAAAATAGAGGAACTAATAAAGAGCTGCAAAATATTTTTTTCTTTTAAAAATGTAAAAATTACTTCTCAACAAAGATAAGAGGCTAATTTAAGACAACCGATGTAAGATTTGTGAAACAGCCAGTTCCAGAACCCAGGAATACTATATCAATGTTAGGATAATTGATGATCTAATAAGAAATAATTTTCTAAAAAACTGCCGAGTTTATCTTAGTTTCAGCTCATCTAAAACAACATCTATGTAAAGCTTCTAGGGGACTAGAATATAGAGTTGCTCCCATTTTGCATGTGAAAAATTTAATTTTGAAACATTTTTATGATTGGTGTCACCAAAGCTGACACTGCAGGCTGGTATTGTGATAAGTAGACAACAAAGGGCACAAAATATTAAGGACAACGTGGAATGGGAAAATGAGACAGAGTAATCAAGTGAATTCTTAGTCAAAAAAATTTTAAAACAACCATTAGAGAAAGTAATATGTGTAGCCTCAGAAACTGAAAATGAAAGAAATAAAGAACAAAAAGAAGGAACTACAACTGTAGGTACGTGGATAGATAATAAGCATGTGGATCTCGGGAAAAAAAACCCAACTACATCAGACCAGAGACCAAAGTGGGAGGGTAAAATCTGGTGGAGCCTTATCAGGATCAAGAGAGTTTTTGTTTGTTTGTTTGTTTTTTTCATAGATCTTAGTGAGCAATGTCACTGTTGGGGCTGTTATGGGTGTTGGCCTGGTTTTCCATGCAGAAGCAGTATTTGTGCATTTGAGTTTTTCAGGGGTGAAGGAAACGAGGCTGTGGGCTCGTAGTGGCATCAAATGAAAGGTCACTATGGAAGATGAGCTCTTATGAGAGAAATTCCCCACACAAGGCTGTAGAATGAAACAGGAAGTGAGTATAAGACATATCATCATCAACAAAAAGGACGTATCAACTGTCATCACTGAGGATTTGTGAATGCAGAAAAACCCAGAGGGCACAAGAAGTACCTGCCATCACACCTGACCCAAGGGAAACAGCGGTTGTTAAAAACATAAGGGGACTGTAAATGGTGTCTGAGATTATACCCCTACGTTGTAGCACATAAGTCACTCTCAAGGTTTTATGGAGCCAGTATTTCAACAAGAATATAAAGAAAGAAGTATTTTTTTTCTAATTACTGGGATAGACAAAGTTAAAAATTAGAAAAGATATAGAAGTGTTTTAAGTTTAAGAACAAGATGGATAGGTGTGTATGTGTTCATATGTGTGTGTTGACATACAGGTGAACAATGCTTGTGAGAAGAATGAGTTCACCAGAGGTCAGAAAAGAAGCAGCATAGTTGGGTCTATGGTCCCTTAATTATTACCACTTGCCTCTGCACCCCTTCTTGTTCAAATCACAGTTCTTTCTAGATAAGACATTAGGGAAGTTCCGTGTGATGTGATGCACTGAGAAAAGGGCATTTGCAAGAATCCTTTTTGTGCCCTGTGGTTGTCCATCCTAATGAAGCACACCCCACCTTCCCTAAGTGGAATCCTAACAGCTGAGGCCTTTTGACTCTGAACATTTTAAAGCTTTACTGAAATATTTGACAATTCATTATACTTTATTTGACTTCCTTTGGTTATACAGAAACAACAAGTCCCCAAGGGAATATCGGCATCTACGTTTGAGGGATTCCACCCAGCAAAGTGGAGTAGAACTTATGAGGGAGGCAGAGAGACAGAGGGAGAGAGAGAGAGAGAGGAAGAGAGAGGACAGTTAAGCATTTATGTACACTTAGGTGCAGGCACACTTGTAACAATAGGTATCTGTACACTAATGTGAGTATCATGTATGATATGGTTACACATTTGCAGTTAAGCTTAAACCTTGAAATGAGGTCTATCCATTTTTTAAAATAAGTTAAGCAAATTATATGGTGAAAAGAAAAAAGTCAAAGAGAAAGCAATTCAGAAGGGCAACAGAACTGAAAGTTGTAGTTAATTATGATTTATAAACTTATTAACTCACTAAGCATTGTAACGAACCAAAGAACAAATTTAATTTTAAATAACATTAAAGTAGCAAAGTTGCCTAGATGAAAACATAAGCCAAGGAAATGTATTTAAGCCTGAGAAATCTCATTTTTTAGGAAAAAGTCTAAATGTCACCTTTTAATCCAGCTTTCATTCCTTTAACGTGAATACAAGTAGAACTAATACAAAATAGTAATGATACGTTTCCTAGATAATTGTTATTAAGTGAAATGTTTGGGCTTTTTTCTTTCTTTGACATAGTTTACTTGTTGCAGTTTACATTTACAAAAACAAATTACCACGACAATTTATTCTTTTGAACTCGTAAGCGGTTTAAGTGTAAATCATGGTCTATCTAACAGCCTATTATATTATGCTTGTACAATTAGGCAGAATAAAGCCTCGAACCCTCTATCATGAAGTAAGAAATTAAAATTATATAGAAGTTTTGATGTTTTACAAATCCCCCAGATAATTTGTGATGGCAAAGATCAGTTACTTATGTTTGATTATATAATATATCGACATTTAATTCCATCTCTGATTTTTCCTAGGTTTCTTCATTAGCATGTAAAACAAAAGGGAAATGATAGGTTATAAAATATACTTCATCAAGCACATAGTTCTTCCTATTGTTTCAGTACCCAATTAGACGTTCTGCTCCTATGCCATGTCTCCATAAAATGGTCAGGGAAGATGTTAGAAGTGATACTAATTCTGGGACAATGAGAAATCATTACAAAAGCATGAAGCAAGAACATAAGTTCTGTGTCAAAGAGAAATTGGGGTGGCTAACCCTGGGTGATAAACAATAGAGTAAAAAAATGTCCATCAGAGAGGCCATTGTAACTCCTTCACTTTATATGCACAGTAGTTGGTATATTTCTCATCCAATAGATTTTTATTGTGTTTAAAAAAATACTTAAATTTGACTTTGAACAGGTCACTCCTTATCTCACTGATAAAAAGTCCATCATCAGGCAAATGATAGGGCTGGTGTTGGATTCCTTAATATCTGTTAATCTTGTTAGAGTTTTATGAGTAAATTCATAGATGTACAAAATATGATTCTTAATGACTTGATAAAATAACAAAGTTTCAACCAAGATTAGTAAAGCCCTGGAATAGAGATCACACCAGGATAGTCCTAACTGAAATATACTCAGGACTATTATTTAAAGTATGGCTTTGTTGTGGGTAAGGTCCTGGGTCCCCCCAAAGCCTCATGTGATCGTAGACCAGGCTGAGTCTGGGGTTAGTGATTGGCTTGTTGTCTAGCACTGGGATTGGTGATATGAGTGTTGCACCCACCCAGGGGTGGAGGACACATACAGTGTAAGGGCGGGAGGAAGGTGTGTGCTCCCTCTCTCTTGTCGGGTTTGCGCCTTGCTGTTTGGCAGCTGCTGTGAATGGCTGCCCTGCCACTCCACCCTGCCTACCAGCCTGCTAATATTCACTGAAACCTCCAAGAACTGTAAGAAATAAATCTTTCCTTCCCTAATTTTGGGAGTCAGGTGTTCTGTCTCAGCAACGAGAGAAAAGTACCAAAAACAGGCTTTTTTTGCGAAATTTGAAGTATTGTGTGAGGAATTAAGGTTCAGCTAACAGAGACTGGGCAAAATGGCACTCCACAGAAGTAAGCGGAAGGGTGAGGAGTGGAGAAGGGAGAGGGGAAAAAAAAGAGGAAGAGGAAAGAAAAATAATAATTAGCTTTCTTTCTTTCTTTCTTTCTTTTTTTTAGAAGCAAGCCTGGACTTTGGAATTAGTAAGATCTTGGTTCCAGTCCCAAACCTTTGTATTTAAAAGATACGAGACATGATTTTTCTTCCAACCTGCAGACATTCCCATTCCCTTCTGCCTTGTACACCTTGACCTTATCTTCATTATCCTGTAATGATCATGCCCCAGGGAGATGAAGCATACCCTGGTTTCACGATCTTGAATCTCTCTTGAGCTAAATGTAAGTCTCATGAATCTCACCAACTGAATGGGTTAGAAGTAGTTAGGTACACAATGTAGCTGAGTCTGCAGTCAGTACCTGGCAGAGCTTCTGAAAAGGGTTTCCTTGATTTTAAAGAAACAAGCAGGAAAGTTTCTCTTAACATCTAGACTGCCAACTACTTCTGCCAATTGGCCTTATTTAGTCTAGATACAGGTTAAGGGGTACAAAATGTGAAGCTGGTGAAAGGTAGTGCATTGGGACGATGCTGAACTATTGAATTCACCTGTCATGGACTTTAAGGCGAAGTATTATAGTTTAAATAACTGTAGATCGATTTTCTAGTAGTTGCAACTGAAAAGTAAGCGGTAAAATTGAAATTTATATGATCTCTTTTCATCAACCAAATTTTTGTGAGGCCCATGAACCCTTCTAGGAGTAGAGTGTGCAATGGTGATCAATTCTCTTGCTTCTTCTGAGCTTCAATTTACTCACTTGTAAAATGGCACCACTAATACTGACCTCATACTCTCACTATAAAATTGTTATTATTAGTAATTGTGAGCTTTGGAAACCCTGGGAAATTGGCTAGAAGATTACTATTGCGTGTAGAAGTGGAAAGACTGAATGGATGCTTTGGGCCTATAAATGCGAGCTTTGATAATTGCAAAGTAGCCGCTTTTCAAAATATTAACACCAAGTTCTGATATCTAAAGTATGGAGGAGTTTTGGCTTTTCTTGCTGTGAGAAATATTAGGCAAGATTATTTCAGTGTCATGAGAAGAATGCATTTTGGAATCTGGAATCCAGAAGGCTCTATGATTTATTCCTATACAACTTTGGAGGAAAAAATAATTCCTTTTAGTTCACTGAGAAAATAGAAGTTATACCAGAAGAGATGTTCCACCTGAATCCATTAATATATCTATACATACTGGGCCTTTGCTCCTATTTTGAGTGAATTCACTTTCCTTCAAAGGCCAATTTCTTTGTTGCACCCTAGGTACTCTCTGACTTGGCCAAAGGTGTACCTCTTGGGTTATTTTCTTTCTTTCATTATCAAATTTCTTCCATTTACTACAATTTTCATTATCATACAAAGACATTGCACAATTTCACATTTTACAAAAAGTTTCCCCTTTATCCCACAACTTCTTTAAATTATGGCCAGTATCTGCTGTCTTTTATAGTAGTTTTCCTAGATGCATATTTGCCATATTGACTGCTTTTCTTGTCACGCTTCCTTGTACCTATTCTAATTAGGCTTTCGCTGTTACCGCTCTACTAAACTTAGCCTGAAAATTATCTCTATTACCTAGTGTGTTGACCATGTATCAGTCCTCATCACAATATTATGCCAGTAGGAATTGGTATAAACTCTCTTCATCTTCTAATACTTAGCTGGAAATTCTATCAATTTTCTTCTTTCTTTGTGTTCATTTTTGGTTTCTCACATCTTCACCTGTTCTAAACAATCATTCAACCAAGACTGCATGCTCGGCAACTTTTATTTTTAAACTAACTATGCTTAATCCCTAGGGTTTTTCATTTTTCTCTCTGAATGTCCAACTTATAATTATCCACTTTTATTGGTTAAACATTTCAAAGTTAAGTCATCCCAAACCTAACTCCTGGCTTTTTTCTTATATCATCCCTCAGTTCCTTCTACTCTTGTCTTTCAGTAAAGGGCAACTTGAGGTTTCTAGTTTCTTGGGACACAGACTTGAGAATGATGACAGAATCTTCTTGGCTTTTCATATACCATTTACCATTCATAAGTAAGCCCTGCCAGATTCATCTTCGAAATAGTATAAATCCAAACATCCATCACTTTTTTTCTGCTGCTGTATCCTTGTCCTAGATGTTTTTATTTCTCAGCTGTTTCTGCTTTACTTATTCTGCTCCTAATCTCTGTTCACAGAAGAATGGTTCTTTAAGGATAGATCATGCTCCATTTAGGAGATCATGGACCTTTTAGGATAAACCATGACACACCTTACATCAGAATTCTACAGTAGCTTTCTATCTCCATCAGTGAAAAAGCCAGTCCTGAAAATTGCCTACAAGTCTCCCATAGTCATCCTCAGCCCTCATCCCTACCTCTCTGACTGCTTCTGCAAATAACTTCCTCTTCCTCACTTTGTTCAAATAAGATCTGATTCTTTTTCTTGAAATCTCCAAAAACATTAGGGTTTTTGCATCACTATTCTTTGCCTGAATGCTTGTACCAGTTACCTGACTGCACATCTCCGTAGCTTCAGGCCTCTGTGCAAATATCCTTTTCTCAGGAAGACATTTCCTGTCCAGCATATACAAAATAATGCCTGCTTGTGAACACTCTATTCTCTTTTCATATTTTATTTTCTCCAAAGAAGTTCTGAACACCTGACATACATTTATTTGTTTCTCATATGTTCTCCCATATTATAATGTAAGTAGCCATTATATTGGTAACAGTTTGGTCAGTTTTGTTCATGCTATTGGTATGAAGAACTGTGTCTATAATATCATGGCCTCTTAATAAATATTGACTGTATAAACATACAATATTTAATAATACTTTATGGTGATAGAGACTCTGTACATAAATTCTAGCACAACATAAGTATATATAATATTTGTCAATATTACATTCTTATCTTTCCATGCCTATACAAGTACCTTTGCTTTGTTTCTGTTTACTTGTCTTACAGAATGGAGACCTTATAATATATCTCATTGTATAATTATTTTACTTAACATAAAACAACCTTCATACATTAGTTTGAACTTAAAATTAATGGATCTTAGTAACAATGGGATAGTTTTTTTTTAAACGCATGAGTCAGCGTTTACTTACCTTTTGGCTCTTGATTAGATATTGAGATTTCTTTCATTTTATTCCACTATTCTCACTAACACTATGATAAGCACTGGTACCAATTTGTTTTACTGTCTCCAATAATGTTCTGCACATAGGGTAAAAACAGCATGAGGTAAGGAAAGATGTGGTGAGTTATCTAAGTGAGATCTTGATGGCTATTGCACAGTTTTCCCGAGTGGTGAGTCTCTATGGCCTGCCCTTGACTTTGTCATGAATTTTGTGAGTTCTTCTGGCATGAATAGTTAATTTATTCTTGTTTATTCATTTCATTCAGCCAGTTCTAGAAACATATATTTCAGTCCCACAAGTTACTCTCCAAAAACAGGGTTTAAAAAAAAAAACTGAAAAGTTTTTTGGTACGAGAAATCACACTCAGGACCTTGTGCTTGCCAGGCAGGCGCTGTGCCACTGAGTTGTATCCCCAGCCCTAAAAAAGGTTTTCTTGAAACAGTATTATCATCATATCTTGATGGTCATTAAAGCTATTTGAATGTGGAAAACACATGAAGTGGAGTAAGTAAGCTTGCTTTTCCAGCACCATTCCAATTGTGGAAAAACATAACCATTTCTATCTACCTTTCCATGCTGTAATTTTTGTCTTATCGATTTGTATAAATGTCCATATTAAGTTGCATCCTTAAACACTGGTTTGCATAAAAAATGTTTTAGGACTTACTTTGTCCACATGTGACTATGGTAGTAACTGTGGTAGTAACTGTGTTATCTTGGAAAAAAGCATGGACTTTGAGCTAGCAGTTGGATTCAAACACCAACTCTAACGTATACCAACTCTGTAACCCTGGGCTGGTTCCTGAGTGAGTCTGAGCTCAGCCTCTTCGCCCATAAGAAAAATAGAGCAATAGGTGTCTGCTCGGATTGTGGGTAAGATTGAATGCCAAATAAAAGGACAGATACAAAACTCATGGAAAATTGTCATTATGGTGTGTGTCTAGATGTCCCCCCAAAGCCTCAGGCAGTCATGGGGGGCAGGATTTTTCGGAGGTAGCTGAATCTACAGTTTGTGAATCTATAGCACAGTGCTGGGATTAAGGGTACTAGGATTAAGGCTTCATGATTGTTGGATCAAAACACTGATTGTAATGGCACTGCCCTAATCCCAGCAGTCTGGATAAAATAAAAGGGACAGAAAGAGACTTGTTTCCCCCTTTTGCTCTGGTTTGTTGCTTTTGTTGTCTTCCGCTGCTATGAACTGCTGCTCCTCTGCCATGACACCCTGCTTTGAAACCAGCCAATTATGGACTAAAAAGTTTACCAACTGAGCTAAATAAACCTTTCTCCATTTAACTTTGGGTGTCAGGTATTTTGTCTCAGCAATGAGGAAAGTAAATAAATTATATACTACCATTTTTTCCCTTTTTTCAGCACCTTTAGAAAAGTTATTCTGCTAACTATTAAACAGTTATTCTGCTGTTGCAGAGGCCTTCTTTAAAGGATGATTATACACATGTACCCTTTTGATCTTTAGGGTTCATGCAAATTTCTTTAGTCAGAGAAATGAGGACAAAAACATATGGTTCTTCTGAAGAGAAGAAACTTACTTCATCATACTTTTTGTACTCTTGGTCCTGACAGCAAAAGGAAGGATGAGGTGTTTAGCCTGGGTCTCACAATGAAAATCACAGGGCAGATATGATAATCGCTCACCTGCAGTGGACACGTAGCATCATAGTGCAGCACACCTCCATTTCCTAACTCATAAGGTTCTGAGGGTTGTTTATTACTCCCACTTAATTCCCCTACCATAATTGATATTTACTATTCACCTTCCTCCCCCCACTGACAAAAAAGAACAATCTAGTATGTTCCAGGGAAATAAAACATTTAAAAAATCATGCTTACTTAGAATCTATTATGGCTAAGACTCTTTGTGAATTATTAAAATTATTTATAGATGCTATCCGCCTTCAAAGACATCGCAGTCCATTATCTCAGCATATGTTGTCATAAATTACCTCTGTTTCACTCACACAAGAGATGTTCTCTGACCTGGATACATGAAGGAGATGTCACAAAATGTCCTTCTGCCAAAAGAGTGTAGAGTGAAGGGAGAATGTTCTCATTGCATCGCCATCATATTCTACATATGTCCCAGAGTGACTGACTCACAGCAGTATCTCTTATTGTAGAAGGAAAAAAGCAATTCCACGAGCTATTTTAGTTTTCCTAATGGAAAAACTAGATGTGCAGATGAAAGAGTTATTAGAAAAATAAGTCTTAGCTTTTCTATAAAAGCATCTGAATGTGCCGCACGCCTTGGCTAGTCCATCAGCACCGGGAAGGTGTACATTAACAGTCAGGATCTCTGATCAAAATAGGTCTTACATTTAAAGACATTTTTCCCTAGAAAGGAGCCAAAGGAGAAGAAGGAGAGTCAGAAAAGACTTCTGAAGTTGAGTGGTTATGTTTCAGCTCCATTTTCAGTGCAGCCTGTTTCAATGACAGAATCACTAAAGCAGGTAACCATGCAGGCTGTTTTCATCTTTTTTTCCTGGAACTCTGGCTCTACTCCATTCTCCAATTCTGTTTCTGATGGTAAGCATCATGGCCCTGGTGCTTGCTGTATTTTTTATTAGAGCATGTTTGCAGTACATTATGTTTAAATTTATCGTGGAGTGTTGGTACATGTCCACTCATAGGTAGATGCATGCACCTTGAGACCATACTACTGAGTAAAATGAATCAGGCACACAAGTTTAAATATCACTTGGCTTCTCTTATGTTTTAAATGTCAGCTGTTAAATATCTAAAACGGTGATTATCCATAAAACGTAGAACTTAGTAATTTTAAAATAAGATATCAATCATTTTAAGGTAATATGATCAGTGATGTTAACTATATCCAAAACTTTTTCAGCTTTCAAAACCAAAACTCAATTCGAATTAAGCAGCAGCTCTCTGTCTCCCCTTCCCATAGTCTTTGGAAACCATTCTTACTTTTTGTTTACCTGAGGTTTGACTATGCATGATACTCCATAAATGTGGACTTATGCAGTATTTGTCCTTCTATGACTGTTAAGTGCAGAATTTCACTTAGCAAACTTATTTCCTCAATTTTCATTCTTCTTGTCACATGTGTTGGAATTTGCTTCCTTTTTAGGATGAATGATAACCCGTTGTATGCACGTATTACCTTTTGCTTAACCATTGTTGGACATTTGGGAATTTTCCACGTTTTAGCTGCTGTGAATAGTTCTGTGCTGAATACAGGAATGACATGTTTTTCTTAATTTTGACTTTGTGCAGAACTTCAGCTGAAAATAAAATGAGTTTCCTCTTCATTTCAGTTCCAGTTGGGCAGAGAGATCAAACAGTACACTGGCCCTAGAGTGATGAGATACTGGCAGGGGATTCCTGAAAATAAAGTAAAATAAAATAAAATAAAATAAAATAAAATAAACAGCAATCGAGGCAAATAGTATTTCAATGTACTGTTTTGAAATATGAAAAACCAACACAGAAATGATTAATAACAGTGTTAAGATTTTAAATGAAGGAATAGTAACAGCAGTATTCAGAGACATACTTGAAATGGTGATAAAAGAAGAAATAGTAATACCGAAACTGCTTTTATTTAAAATTTGGCACTTTGTTCATAGTGGAATTTTGCCTCTTCTTAATTTTTTAATGCATTGCATCAGTATTATTTGTCTTTAGTAATGAGCTTTTTGTGGTCTCCTTAAGCAGTACCACACCTAGAGTTGGTGATTCACTCCACTTTCCCTGGCTCAGTCACGTCAAACATATTCTCGTTTTGTGCTTGTGGTCCTCACTGGCTTTATAAAATCAGATCAAATCAAGCAATGGATTCTTTATTACTATCATTCTAAGCCTAGGAAACAGGTAAACCTTCATAGCTCAAGTTACCAAAGATCCAGCTCATGATTCTGCCAAATGTATCATTCTTTCAAATAGTCCCTTTCGGTAAAAATAGATTTTTTTATGGCCAAATTAGTTTTGTAGGTGATCAGCAAAAGACAGTTAAACAGGCATTACTTTAGAATGCCCAGAATATGTATTGCATGAGCTACACTATACTGCTGTGCCAAAACATGTTGTGATGTCTGAGGCAGGTAGAACTTGCACTATTTTCATATTTGAGCAAGAAAGCACGTTTCAAGAACATTATACCTCATATAACTATACCAGACTAGCATCTCACCCAGCAGATCCAGGGAAATGTCTAGATAGTGCTGGAAAAGAGGTCTTAACAAGTGTTCTTGGGGAAGATGCACACAGCTTGCAAAGAGGTAAATTGATAATAGGCATGCTGACACAACCGAAAAGATGGTGTCACAACAGAAAGTTGAAAATAGCTCACTTGCCACTCTGAGGGAAGAAAGTTTATGTTGCATGATTTAACATCTTTGTGTTGCTAGATAACACACGGCTTCACGTAGGAGAGAGTAGGAGAGATGTGAGTTATTGTTCGTCACCTTATTATAGCTGCTATATTCTCATGGACAGAAAAATGCCATTTTGCTAATTTCGTTTTGCGTTCATGAAATCATCATTTAGAGTTAAAAAAGGGTCAACTCTGGCATAACAAGAAAGAGGAGAAAGGAATTGAAATTTATTGACTTGAAGTCATGGAAAAAGGCTTCTGTTTTAGACTGGAAGGGTCAAATTCATTTCTCTAGATGAAGCTATGCAGAGAGGTTTCTTTTTATTAGATATTGGCAGATCAGCAGTTTCAAAGACATGCCATTATAAAAGTTGACAGAGTTTATTGGTTGCTTTCCTTATACCAGTCCCTATTTAATGCTTACATGGATCTTCATTTTTAAGACTTATGATAGACCCATGAGATACAAACAATAATTATCTTCATTTTACACAAGAGGAAAATAGGTTCAGAGAGGTCAATTCACTTAGCAAACTCACACACCTTGGAAATGAGGGAGCTTGGAGTTGAAGCCAGGCAATCTGACTTGAGAGTCACAACCCTCAAAGGCCAGGATGCTGAAACCTCTGCATTTGATGTACCAGTATTCATTGAGGTGGCATCCAGGTACCATGAGCAGTAGGTTCTGGTGGAGGTGCAAGGGATTCTGGCTAGACTAGCTTACTCTAGGTTAAGAAATAAAACATCTGTGCAGGGAATTGGGGGTAGTGACAACATACCTTAGTGTTTTTCATGCCAACTTTACAACAGCCTGGTCAAAAGGATGGCAAGGAAAGGCATTAGATTAGAAACAAGATGTCACAGTGCTATTGCTCCCCACAAAAACAGAAGTTTAAATCTACCTATACCACAGTGCATTCAGATGCTTTCAGAGAAAGAATTAAAAAATGCTTAGAGGTACATGATTCTAAAAAGTTGACTTTGACAGATACGCACTTTTTTCCCAAATATCTGTGGCCTCCTCTGTATGTATTTACCAGCTGCTTCCAAGAGGTGGGGTCATGTGATGCATTATGACCAACAATTTGGGGCAAATTTAAGAGTTGGTGCACAACCCTTCATCCCTTAACCTGCTGTGAGGTATAGGCATTTCAGTGTCAAAAAATATGTTCAAGGATAGAGCATCTTGAAATGCTATGGCAAAGAGGATTTCTCTGGAATATTGTCCAAGCAGTGGGCCTCTGAGTAAGAATAAAGTTAAATGTGTTATATTTCTGGTATTTCATAGTTGGTTTGTGACCTCCACAATGCATTAATCCTATACAATTTTCAAAGAAGCATACAAAATATTCAGACTATGAGAGAAGAAAGAAAAAAAGAACAAAATTAAAAAATGTGTTATTCACACATACTAATTTATAAGGCAAACATGTAGTAATAAAAATAAAAATATAAAAAAATTAATCAATTAGATTTCTAAGTATGGGGCATGAACCTCTACTGCTGCAAAGAAAGGTATAGTATTTTAATGGTGACCAGTTTTGAAAAACACTGGTATTTTTCAGTTTAGTTCCCCTACTTCCAATTTTCTCCCTCTGCTCTCCAAATTTTATCTATTTGTATCAGTTTGATCCTTTGTTCCCACAAGACTTCATGTAATTTGGAAAGGGCTGACTGTGGCATTTGTGATTGGTTTGTTGTCTAGCACTGGGATTGGTCATGAGAGTGCTGCACCTGCCCAGGGGTGGAACTGACATAGAGAGCACAGGGCTAGAGAAATGCCCATCTTCCTTTTTGCTCTCTCTTGCCGGGATCGCGGTTCTTGCTGTTTGGCAGCCACCATGAATGACTGCCCCACCATGCCACGCTGCCTTGGAGCCAACTAAGTATGGACTGAAACCTCCAAGAACTGTAAGAAATAAAAGTTTCCTTCCCTAATGTTGGGAGTCGGGTATTTTGTATCAGCAATGAGAGAAAAGTAACTAGACACTATCTATGTATTATGTATGTGTCTATCTGTCTATCTCTCTGTCTGTCTATCATCTATCAGTGGTTACAGATGTTGAATGCCAGCCTTGTAAGTCCCAGGTTAGCTTGAAAGGGAAGATATGTTTGAGTGTAAGCATTACTATTTTCTACCTTTGTAATTTTAAACGGGTTATGTAACTTCTATTATAGCTCATGTCTAGCTGTCCCCCAAAGCTTCATGTGGTAATAGGCAGGGTTTTTTCAGAGGTGACTGCGTCTAGAGTGTGTGATGCTGAGATTAAGGGTGTGCAATTACTAAACCACTCCACTGACTGGTTTGGCAATGCCCTAATCCCCATAGCCTAGACAGAACATAAAAGGGCAGAAAGAAGCTGCTAAGGTCTTATGCTCATCTTGCTGCCTTCTCCCCACCATGAACTGTTTTTCCTCTGTCATGCTCCTCTGCCACACCACCATGCATTGGAAACAGCTGACTATGGAGTGAAACCTTTAATAACTGAACCAAATCACCTTTTCTTCTCTTAACTTTGAGTGTCAGGTATATTCTCTTAGCAACAAGAAAAGTAACTAAGACATTTTATAGAAGTGAATATTAGTGATGAAACAGCATCTACTTCTGAGTCATGGAAATGTTCTCTCCCTTGATTGTGAAAGCAAATATACAATTATATTTGCAAATATGTACAAAGTTTTACAGCCAAGATATAGGAATCTCATGAAATGTGTTTTACCTCAATACTAGTAACTAAAAAACATACCTGTCTCAATTTTGCAGAAAAATTGTCTGGATGAAGTAAAATAATGTAGAACATTTGGCATGATGTCTAGTTAAAGAAGAGTCCTGAAGAAATACTAATTATTTAATATCATATTATATGGTAAGTCTTGTTTATTATATATAATTATCATAAAATCTTCCAAAGTTTCACACATGTAAATTCAAGGTAGATTGAGGAACTTGGAAAGATAATTCAGACAGTTTTAGATGGCAAGTTGCATTCCCAAGGTACGGTTATGTATGTTTTCAGTACATAAAAATTCTTTATCAAAAGTATTTTTAAAAAGCAAATATTCTGTGAGTTTCTTACTGAATGTTTTGGATTTATACCTCAGCTTATTCATCATCTATAATTTACAAATAGTGCATGCTCTAACACACAATATATATTTTGTTACGCCTTTGCTGTAATTAATCAAGCAAAAAATGAGTATTATATTTCCTAATGACTACTTTGTGCCTGCAAAGAAAAACCTTGCTAAAATCTTAACATGTCTGTGTAGCTGCCTGCATCAAAAATGTGCCATCTTTAACCCTAATTTCAAGCTTTAATTACTATAGATGATAATAGTAAAAGATTTTGTTTTTTAGATAGTGCACTTCAGTTGGTCTTCTCTTTAAGAAATATAACATGAAATAATGATATATGAAACACAGAACAACAGAATAAAGAATATACAAAGTATTACAAATGTGTTTAGAGAAAGATAGATTAGGTTGCTACAAATTGTAATTTGCTCTAACTCAAGAAAATGAATTTAACAATGACAGACTTAAAGGACAAGGTAAAAGCTTTTGTTGCAGGAAGTGTGTGAAATATAATATAGACTCTTTCTTCAACAATGCCCTAGGAAATAGTGAAGTGCTTCTTGAGTCTCTGTTTTCTGTCTTACTCTGTGCTAGAAATTCTCAGGAAGCCAACAGTGAGAAAAGAAAAAGATTTCTTTCCTAAAATTTTTCATTTGGTATTGACTCTGTTGCATATATAATTGAGGCTTCAGTAAATTCCTTGTCTTGTTTCTAGAACTCAGAATAAGAGCAAGAAGAAGTTATGAGATTCGAAACCATAAAATAAAATAGTGATAAATATACAAAATTCATTTTAAAAAAGTCATAAGTATGTAATTCATCTAAAAGAGACAAAAGATTCCTTGGTATTGGAAGATTTGGATGAAGCAAAACTGTTGTCTTCAGATATTTGAAGAATTGTGTGGTTGTCAGATGACAGGAACAGGCACTGAAAGACACAGATTTACAATGTACCCCAAGTGGGTCTTTCTCCTCTTTGACTGCAAAAATCCATTGCAAGAATGGAACACAGTCTATCAGACTGAGACCACTGACCACCTGCATCATAGCTGAACTCTTTTTTTTTCATTCAGGAACTTATTTAAAGGTAACATTACAACAGGTCTTTTCATACAATTCTCAATTTTTACACATTGATGTGCGCCCCATCATTGCTACCAACATGCTCATCTCATTAACTTTCTTATGAGTAGTCAATAAAAGTTGACTTTCCTTTAAAAACATAGTAAACATACATTGATCATTTTCATATAGTTTCATTCTGGTTGATTCTTTAAAAAACTCTAAGTTAGACGTAATTACCCTATAATTGCATGAAACTTAAATGTCCTCTCTTCCTTTAATTTGTCAACTCCAGGGAGAGTACTCTGTTTTACCCATGGACCATTGGATTCATAACTCAGTCCCTTTTTAATATCCCTTTCCAAAAACCAATCCAGGGTCACCAAATCATTGACAAACATGGTGAAACTTATCAAAGTGATTGTCAGGAAATAGAGAAGAGGCCTAACACTGGGCCTCTATGAAAACCAAAGTATATTATGCATTTGGCTTCTTCCTAGTCACTTCCCAGATTTGATGTTAGTGGTGTTCTCTGAGGTTGGGCAATGAAGTACTCTAGCCCCTAAATTTAGCTTTACTTAAGTCTGACTCCCAATTATTCATCCTCTACCTGATCAAGATCCACAATCAAAGAAAAAGAAAAGTATTCTCTTAAAGCTATTATTTTCTTGAGAAAAATTGGGAGCCGTGTTGTTCTACTTGGATACTTTCTTGATGCTCTTCATCCATTTTGTGTTATTTATTTAAGACATACTAGGTTCCTCTTAGGAAAAATTTGGGTGAATGATTGTCTTGCATATGGTTGAGGTAGTAGGCTTCCCTTTTGTTCAGATGGACTCCACTTAATACTGCGACAATTAAATATTATGAAAATACAATCAATGCTCTGTTTCTGGCATCCAGACAAGACTGAATGCTTGGGCTTGCAAAGTTGAAGAACAGATACTGGAACTCACTGTATTCTTCAAAATTAAGTTATTCTATAAAGACTCCTGGACTCCTCTTTACTCATTGCAATACACATGTGCATTTCTTTCTACTTGCACAGAAAGAAAAGTGAGTAAACAAAAGATATCCAATAGTACTATATAGCAGATGATTAAAATCTGACATTTTGGTGCAGAGGATAAGTTCTATAAGTGCATGAGAGAGACAATGAGGAATGAGAGAAATAGACAGAGGCTCATAGTGCTGGTAGTTCTTGAAGAAAGATGGCTAAAGAATGTGCGCCATGAGAAGAGAACATCTTTTGAGACAACACTAGACATAGGCATGTTTTCATACAGTACTTTCCATGTCTTTTTGCGTTAATGTGTTTGAATGAATCAGCTAATTCAGGTTGAATTATTTTTAATTATTTGGGGGAAGAGATTATCTCTATCAAACTTACTTAAAATATTTGCTTTCAGGTACATGTTGAACCCCACTACTCTAGATGTGTTTATGATATCACAGAATCTCCTCACCATGTTTTGATCCTTAATCTCTTTAAAAATTCTTCAACCTACACTAGTTAATTCCTTCCTGTTTATCCTTTTTTAAACATAATTCTTTTATTAGAATGATTAACTTACATTAACTGTACAAATTAATGTGTTTAAATGTGACATTTCCACATATATATATATATTTTTTTCCTCTGATTGTTTTTCCTTTTCTAATAGTTCTTCATCTACTTTCATGTCAGTTTGTTTTCAGTTTCCATATACAAGAGGGCACGTTTTGTTTTTCTGTGTCTGATTTAGCTGTCTAATTTTTACTAGTACAATAACCTCTGGCTCCACCCATTTTCCTGTAAATTACATGATTCGATTCTTCTTTATGACTGAATAATATTCCACTATATATAGTTTTTTTTTCTTCTTTCATCAGTTGACAAACTTTGGAAAGCAGTTAGGAAATAGTTCTTCTTATGAAGTATACAGTGGCCTAAGTCTAAAACAGTTTCATCAGAGTAGGAATCAGATAAATGAATGTCACTGACAACTGCAAACTGCACAATCAGTAATGTTTAGTGAAAACCCGAATAAATTAGAAAACTTAAAGATCAGAATGTCATCTTTTCTCAAAGTAAATCTCATTTAAAATTAGGACTGCAATATATTATCCCTTTCTACTGCCCTCCCTTCCCTCATCTCTGTTCTCCCTGCCCCTCTGTAACACAGAAGGAGAATTTATGTTTGTGGTCAGAAACACGTAAGTTTAGTGTTACTCCTTGGCTAAGGATGGACTATTGGCCTCACCTGCAGAATTTTAGTTCTCTACAGCAACACAATGAGAATAGTAATATGACCCATTCAGGATTTCTGTGCAGGTCAAATAACATTGAGTATGCAAAATACAAAATGTCTAATACAAGTGATATGTGCCTGGCATAGAGTACCTACCCTGTAAATATTACCTACTGATAACTATCAATTATAATTATACTAATGGTAGCAGAAATTGTAGTAGCTTTAACGTTAGTAGGGGGAAAAAATGTCCAAGGCCTACTTTAACTAGACTTGTTACAATTTTCATTAAAATTTGTACCTAGAAGAGATTTGATGGTCTTGTAATATCCTCTTCTGCCCAGAACAAAAGTTCCTAGTGAAATATGACAAATACATATCAAACAGGCACGTAGTCTGAATTTCCATGCTGAAAGTGAACCACAGTGGTATATTCCCAGGAGCACAAAACCTAGCAGCAGAGATCTTTCTCACCAGAAATCTTTTCCTAGACTGAGCAATATACCCCCTCCTTGAAGTTTCCATCCATTAGTCCCAGCTTTGTACCCCCTGGGGCAAAGCAAAATGAATCTAATCATTCTTTTTCATGACAGCACTTTAGATATCTGAACAAAGTGATCATTCCTCCCCAGAGCATTCTTCTCTCTAAACTATACATCCTCAAGTCACTCCTCCATGTATCTTCCATATTTTAAATATCAATGTGACACAAGACTGCCTTTTTTTTTTTTTTTTTGTACTGGGAATCAAACTCAGGGCCTTGCACTTGCCAGTCAGGTGCTTATGTTGCTGAGCTATATCACCAGCCCAAGGGCTGCTAACTTTAGCACTGACCATGATGGAGGCATACAACCACCTGTGATCTGCATGGTGTGTTTATCAAGGCAGCTAAATACATTGTCAGTGTCCTTGTAAAGTTATTGTGTGTGATTTAGTAAAATATCCAGAGTTACGATGTGTGTTAATGTATTTATATATATAATTTTATATGTATTTGTGTATCTTCACCACATGCAAAAAGATCCTCGTTAATAGTTTCCATGTTACATGTATATTATGAGAATTGAATAAACTTGAAACCTGCTTAGAACTATACCTTCCCCGTGTAAGCATTAAAGGAATGATAACTGTTACTCATACTTTAACATCACATGCATTGAGGCAGTCCATTGCCAATTGCAGTGACAGGTTCTGAAGACACAGTAGTGTGTAAATAAAATATCGCTCCTACTCTTAGAGAAATAAGAACCATGAGAGAGAAAACGTGAAATGATGGGTCAAATCCCTGAATTAGAGTTAGGTAAAGAGTGCATAGAACAGAGAAAGGATCTTAATTCTATTCTGGTCATGGAAGGACCAGAAAAGCAAAGAGTATTAGGAAAATATTTCTTATGGATAAGGTGTGTGAGCATGGAATTTTGGAAGAATAGACTGGAATTAGCAAAAACAAGGGGGAGAAGTTTGTTTTGAGCATGCAAAAAAGTGTATGCAGATATGGTGTTGCCATAGTGCATTCCCATTTGAAGACTAGCAGAATTTGATCATTCCCATGCATTTGGCTCCAGGAAATAGAAACACTGTAAATTGTGACACGTCCACTTTATAGAGAGTCATCATCCTATCAGACTAGATGCTTATCAATGTATATTTGAGACATATCAGAGAATACTGGAATAAGAAAGAGATGTGTAGATACACAAGCTCCACAGTTTCTAAGCAGTATGAGCTTGAACACGAGCTTCTCACCTAGCATTGTAGCTTCTCCATCAACAAAACTGGTGTAAATATGCTTAGCACTAATATGTGGGGAGGTACCTCCCATATGGGAACTGATTAGGACTCTGCTGCTCCAACTGCCTTGCATGTTTTCTATTTGACATGATAGTTGGGACCGATATAGACCAACTAAAACATGTAAGTTTTCTAAAAGTAACACAGTTGACAAAAGACAAGTCAAAGATGTTTATCATGAAAAAACACTTATAGGGTGTGGAGAACAAAGATGAGGAATTGAGTTAGAAGTCTAACTGCAATTTTTGCTTGCCTTCCTACTTTGAAGCCATGCCTCCTTTTAAGTGATGGTCTGGCTAAATTTTTCTATTTCTTCTACCATAGTGTTTTGCAAATATGCAAACTTTTCACTTAAAAATACTCTCACTTCATTTTGTACATCTGCTACATGCAAAACAGTTTTATCTGATGATTGATTATTTTGTAGCACATCTTCCAATGTTTGCTTCTGTGACTCATCTGACTGAAGAGATGAGACAGTCTGGGTGCATTTCCCCTTCTATTGGTAGATGTAAGCAAAGCTAAAGGAGCACAGCATTTCAGACTGTAAATAAACATGACAAATCTTGCTTCTTTTGATAAAGATTTCTTAGTCAATCAAGGACTGCTTGACCTAAAGACTAAATGATGACTGGGCAGTGTAAGCATTAAATAAATACTATTATTTTTGCCGTACCACCACAGGCATTGATACAATTCATTGCCAATGATTCTGAGAGGTTCTGGGGCCACAGTGATGTATGTAGTATAACGGAAAACTAGCAATCCAATTAGAGCCAATTAATGGACTCTGCTTTTACTCTACTTTTTGTTTTTATCCTAGTCCAAAAATCTGTTTTTTGAAGATTTTGCATGACACAACTTATTTTCCTTCACCCTTCTTCTGGGATTTCTTTTCTAAACATGTTTTTGGCAGTTAAAGTTAACAGGCATTTACTGAGTATCTACCATGTTCAATGTACTTTACACACAACAGTGAAGTATCAATAATTATTGACCTTTACAGACAGATGGTGTGGGACCTACAGTACAGGGATAATTCACGGAGGCAAGATCAACATATAGATGAGACTGTCTGTGGGGATGGAAAGAGTCAGGGAGTATTTTCCAGAAATGCATGACCCTTTTGCTCAGTCTTAAAAGATAAATGATAATGAGGAGCAGGAAAAGAAGGGAGACGGGAGGAAAAATCTCACTGATCATACGCTATGTCTGAGACTCTGTGAATTATCAGTTCTAATTTAGAAACAAGTGTACAGGGTATTCCTGTTTTACAACTGTGAAAACTGTAGGCCCACAGAGGAAAACGCTTTGGTGAGGATATTGGACCCAATATCCAAGCCCATGTTCCATGCCATAGAATTCTCCTTCTTTTCCTGATAGGAAAAAAGAGAAGATGAGTTTATGTGAATGTGTAGACATGTTATGGGAGAAATAATAGGTGTCCTTGACAACTGGTCTGCATAAGAACAGCTGCCCTCTGCATTGGAACCTGGGTAATCTGAATGCCTCTGTGTCTCTTCTGCTCATTACCTCTGCTCCAAGTCCTGCTTCACCAATGCATCAAAATAGGACTCCAACTGGTACAGAATCAACATAAGTGTATCTTCTAGACATAGATTTTAAAAATCACCCCTACAGGGCTCATAGTCAGGGCTTATTGGCTTTGGAAGAAAATTGGCACATAGAAGTTTTTCAGACAAACTTCCTCCTTTTAGACAAACAGAAATGGCTCAGATACACAGAAAGGGAAGTCCTAAGTCCTGAACCCACGTCTCCTGCCTATGATATGAACGCTGTTGGTTTGTAGCTAATTAAATATCACGTGATACAACCTTCCTGATAAAAGAAGATATCCAGGAGCACTGTGGTATCCAAAATGGTTTCATAAAGTGGTAAACTGAGGAACCTGCCCTCCACATGCTCACATATTCACCTACTCGGTCATGTTCTAGATTTCTCCACATTGATCATATGTCTGTATCTATCCAATTACTTGACTCAGTAACATGAAAAGAATCCTTGGCATTATTTTTCCTCCTTTACCTGCTGGAACCAATCCAACACAAAGACCTGATTTCATTTCCAAAATACTAAGACTTGTGTCCATTTTTGGTGGTCCCTCCTTAAGCCAAGCTGTAGCCTGTCTCCCCTGGTTGCGTCACTGGTCCTCACGAGTCCATGCCATCTTTCATGCTTGCACAATCCTAGAACTCTTCTTTGTCAACAAATGTGATGAAATTGTTCCTACTGAAAACAACAGTAAAAATTATTGGGAGCACTTTCATGTCCTCCTCATGGTCCCAGAAGTTTGTATTTGTAATCTCATGGGAAAGTTAATGGAATTTCAGTGAGTGAATTCCAATCTACCACCACCAGTGCAACCAGTAGTGTGAACAGGGACACTAAGGCATATCTCTAGTTGTGGGGAGCCAAGGGGGTCCTAAGTCCAGCTAGAATGATGGCTAAGAAAAACAAAGGCCTCGACCCAAGGCTGAATCCAGGTTCCATTAATTCATGAAGAGGAGAGTGGATCAGGGATGAGTGACTGTGTGAGTGGTGGGAAGTATGTGAGTGCTGTGAGCTGTGCTAGGTAGTTGGCCTGAAATCACCTCTGCAATAAGCAAAGAGAAGAAAAAAAATAATTTGCATAACAATTCAAAGTAGTATCTAATGTTTTTGGAGTCCATGGTTCAGCTCTGATTTGTATGCTTTTATGCCCTGGGAAGTCATAGCCTCTTACCTCTAGGTTCCATCCCAGCCAACAGTGTGGAGCGTGATTCTCCCTCCAGCCTGGCTCACACACACTTCTTGGGAGCTGTGGAACAGGGCGACACCAACTTATCACCCTGCTTCAAAGACTACACATCATCACCTAGGCTAGATCAATTTATATTGCTTAAAGCCAATTGAGGGGATAAGGAAAAGTCCTAACCAGCTCTGTTCTTATCAATACATGGAAATACGATCAGATTTATCCAAAATTGAAATGATTTCTCTTCTTTCAAGGAGTGTCATCCAGGTGGTCCTCCACACACACAAATAAAAGACAATAATGACAGTGACAACTATTCACTCAATAACTGCATACTGCCTGTTGCATCTGGGTACAATTTAGGATTGTTATTCTGCAGAGCTCTGGATTGTCTGTCTCTGTATACTTTCCCAGAATTTATTAAGCTGCAGCCCTACAGATACTGTTTTAGGTTCTCAAATGCCTCACAGTTTAATTTGCCTCAAAGCCATAACACAATCTATTCTTTGTATAGGGAGTGTTCTGTCCCCACATATATCCTAACCCTTCTGCATATTTTAATTTACCCCATTGAAAGAACACCTTCAGAGAGTCCCTCATCCACTTCTCCCTGTGTTTTCTCTAACATAAATTAAAGTCCTGGTTATATTTCCTTATAATCCTTGAGCAATGAAATGACATTCAATTATTTATTGATTAGCCAACTTGATTTTGAGTAAATATTCAATTCTTTATTATATAAACTGATCTATACAATGTATTTAATACTCTATAGACTAGTAACATTTAATAAAACCACTTAGCCATTCAATGAAAAAATATGTAAAATGTTATTTTAGGAATGGGAACAGTTTTGTAACAGAGAATATAAGTTGGGAACGATAAAGAAGAAACATTTCTTGCCTAGCACGCATGAGGTCCTGGGTTCTATCTCCAACATTGCAAGTACACATACACACACAAACACGCTCACAAAGCCAAATTTCTTTTTCTTTAATTTTCTCCATAGCCTAAAACTATAATCTGTAGAATGGGGAATCAGTCATGGATTAAGGCTCAGAATGAAGGTGGTTAACAACCAGAATAGAGAGATATTTTTAGAATATTGTTTCCAAGAAGGAAGTTACTGAGCCACCTATACATCAAAATGCACTGGTTTTGACCTACCTTGTGTTATGAACAGCACTGTTAGCCCCTCACCATTAATGAGTCAGCTATATAGAGAGAGGAAAATATACTCCACTCCTAGATTAAATACTGAAATACATCCTATGCTGATCATATTCGACATTCCTAAGTTAGAGACGATAAAGAAGAAGCATTTCTTAGAAAGGTTTCTCTGTAGGATAAGGATGATTTCTCGTTTCTCCTTCCCAATCCTGATAGTTAAAGGTCATGAAAATTGGAAAACACAGCTCTCTTAAATCCTATTGTCCAAACTGTAGACTATTTGCAAACCAAGTCAATACTAATCTTGAATACATTTCCAATGGTTCTCCTGGAGAGCAAACACATTTAAATGCGCCTATTCACAAATTTTTAAAAAGAATGTAAATGTATGCACATAGGAATATTGAAATAGCCTTCTGTGAGGTGTTTCAATAAGCCAGTCTCTCTGTCTACACACCAAACAAGCTGGAGTCAAAAGCGGCAGAAGAATTGCCATTATGCATACCTGTATACTTCATTTTAAGAAATTTATATGCTCTAGGAAATTTGTCTGTATACCATCATTTTATAAATTGGATTATATTTTTAAAGCGCTCAAGGAAGTAGCTATTTTAACTAGCTTCCAAGTGAAACCTTTAGTAAATCAAAGAATCATTTTTGTAATGTGAATAATTGGCATCATTAAAGTCACTATGTAAACAAGGGACACTTGCACCATGTTTAGATGCAAGCAGATGATCCATCTGCTTTTGGTTTGGGGACTCATTCATTTGTTAGCTTTATTCTTGCATTTACTATTCATATATTCATTCTACAAATATTTACTGACTGCCTACCATATGCCCAGCATTGTGTTAGATGTTCAAGTTATAGGAGTGAAGAAGAAAGAACATGCATTTTGCCCCCAGAAGCTTGTGTCTTAGTGAGAAAGAAAATCAGTATAAATAAATAAGTAAATAAATAAATAAATAAAGCAAGCAACTTGGAGTGCCTATTTGTGTTACAGACAAAAATAAAGTAGTCTAGGATGATAGGGAATATTGTCAAAAGGCACTAAAATGTTGAGGGTGGTACATCTGCTGATGAGAGGTCAAGGAAAGTTATCATTCTCTAGGCAAAGGAAAGACATAAGCCATGAGAAAGAATAAAGAAAAGGTGTTCTAGGCAGAAGAAACAGCAAGTGCAAAGGTTTTGCATATGGAACACACTTGCATTTGAACAATAGTTAAAAGAAAATTGCATCTTGAGTGATCATGGCAGAGACTGGAAAGCCATCAAGGTAGACAAGGGCCAGATCATGTTGCACATTCTAGGCGAGGGATCTCCAACCCCCGGACCATGGACCAGCACCATTCACAGCCTGTTAGGAAGTGGGCCTCACAGCAGGATGTGAGTGTATGTGGCTAGCAAGTGAAAGAAATTTCATCTCTGTCTTACTTTTCTTGCTGCTGAGACGAAATATCCAGCACCCAAAGTTAAAAGAGGAAATATTTATTTAGTTCACATTTTACAGAAGTTTCTTTCCATAATCAGCTGGCTCCAAGGCAGGGTAGCATCATGGAGGAGAAACAATCATGGCGTGCAGAAGGCAGCAAAGCAACAAGGGAAACCACAGCTCTTTCTATACCTCACATCTTATCCGGGCTACTTAGGGTAGGCAGCACTCACACTGTTAATTCTCATGCCCTTGATCCTAGCATTACACTATAAATCAATCCCAGCATCACACACCTTAGATCTAGGCAGCTCTGAAAATGCTTCACCTATGACCACATGAGGCTTTCAGGGGACATCTAGACATAAGCCATAACAATTTGTATTTACTGCTACTTCTGAATGATTACTCAAGAGTGAGACCTGAGCACTGCATCCTGCCAAATCACGAGTGGCATTAGATTCCTGTAGGAGTATGAACCCCACCATGAACTGTGCATAGAGAAATCTTGGCTGTGTGTTCCTTATGAGATTTTAATCCTGAAAGCATGCCTTCCTACCCTTCACGCTCCTACTTGCCCCCATGCCATTCAAAATACCTCTCCCTGTCCGTGAAAAAACTGATCCCTAGGGCCAAAAAGTTTGCAGACTACAGTCCTGTGGAAAAAAAGGCTTTCTCTCTATAGACAGGTGATGTATGGCCCAAAGAAACCACAGATACCTGCCTAATGGAAAGGGGTGGCTTCCAAATAGAGCAATATGCTTATGCATCTTCTTCCTTATGCCCTCCCAGTGTTTCTTGTCTTCTCTGCCTCAATCATCCTTTTTGCCTTTTTTTTTTTTTTTAGATTTTTATCTTATACTTTTAATGAAATTTACTGTGCGTCCACTATGTGTCAGACACTCTGCCTTGGGATCCTACACATTCTGCCTGAGTGTGTAGAAAAAAGCTCTTTTCCCTCTAAGTATTTAAAGACTAGGGTCCATTGCACAAGGTTTTTCTCTGAAGGCCAGGCCAGTGCAGCAACCTGTGTGTCAGACACCCCCAGACTGGAATCCCAGTTCTACTGCTTACCAATTGTACTAGCCTGGACACTGCATGTAATTTCCTTGCTCAATTTTCTCACCTGTGAAATAATGACAATATATATAATTTGAAGGAATGCTTCAGGGTTCTTAGTTTTATTTACAACTACTTTGGAAATATAAAATAGGCTGAACAAAAGCTAGTGGTTATTATTATTATTATTATTGTATTGTTATTTCTGCTTGCCTTCTTTTTTTTTGCTGTTTGTATTTCTTCATCCTTTTTTATTTAAGAGAAAATAGATACAGAAGATAGAAACAAAAATCAAAAAAGACAGACAAACAACAACAACAGATCTGATATGATAACATTGTAGGTTTACACATTGAGGTGGTTGAAGTTTGACAGTAGTTACAATATTGCATTTCATTACCTTCATAGAGGTTGGTCATATTGACAGATATAAACATGTAAGATTTATCAATTCAGGTATATTAACTTTTCTTTTTCAATAGCTTGCCTTCTTGAATCACAATTTTAACCTTAAAACAAAAAGCATAGGTACAATGATTTAGCATAATAGTAAATTGTCTTTTCATTGACTTACTTTGTTTTAGGTGACTTTATTTATGACTATAGGATACAACTTATGGGTCTTGGAAAACAGGATGGTTCAGAAGAGAGGGATGATAGGAACCTGTTTCTGTCTGGGTACAGTGTATTAGTGGCCAATATTTTACATTTCCCTGTATCTACATTCTTTGTTGTGCAGCTCTAAAGTTTCTCAGATTTTGTTTCCCTAACTTTTAACTTCCTGTTTGCCCAGGTGACAGGATTTGACCAACAGAGGAAGTTGAAAGAGAGGGTTTCCAGTTCTGTGCCTAAGACTCTAAGAAGTTTGTATGTTTTGTTTGTTCTCTTGTGTAATCTCTATCACCATGAGAAGATGCCCAAGCTAGTAACAGGACAGATGGGAAACAGGAAGACAAAAAGAGATGCCTCAGCTGAGTCCAGTGTAGTCGAGGCAACCCCAGCCAACTCACAGATCTATTGGAGTAAATGAGTGTCTTGTTAAGACACTGAATGCTGAGATCATTTATAGCATCTTAATAATGTGGTGATTTTTGACTTATATCCTGATTTTAATCCACTAAATAATATTCATTGATTCATTCAAAAAATTCATTGGACTTCTATTTGATGTGTCAGGCACTGAACAAGGTATTGGGAATGCTGATACATAGATCAGAAAAGACAGCATTCTTACTCTTGGGGAACTACGTTTGAGGTAAGGGGAAAGGCAAAGAAATGTGACTGATAGGTGTAAGGGTGTTTCAGAGCAGAGTGGGGTTAGCCTGAGCTGAGTCACTGATTGCTCCCAGTGGCAGAAAGGGGAAATGCACGTCAGAGATTGGTCCATCAGCTTGTCGATTGATTTAATGTATGATACTGGGGATGAATTCAGGGATTTCACACTCATCTATATCCTCAGGCTTTTTTTTAAACTTTATTTTCAGACAGTCCCAGTAAATTGTACATTTTCCCAGGCTAGGCTCAAGCTTGTAATCATCATGCCTCAGTCTCCCAGAGTGCTAGAATAACAAGCTTGTGCCTTCAATCTGGCTAAATGCTTTGAATATAATGAAGAATAAGACTTCACTTACAACTTACAACTCTAGAAGGGTCCTCTGCAGAATCCATCGTGAATAAGCTCTCATTTATAGCGGGGGGTCCTGAAGTTCAGAGAAAGCAAAAGACCTACCTGAGATGATTGTATCAATTTGTGTGAGATCTTGGACATAAACCCTCTATTCCCAAGTCTGGTTCATCTGATTCCATGGAACCCCAAACAACCCTTGGTGAGTGAGTAAATTGTGAATCTCAGGGATATACTTGGCCAAAAGTTTTATTACTAATACCATTGAAGGTAAGATTAATCTCCATAATTATTGCAATTCATAATTGTAATGTGAGTCTTTTCCTTGCTCAGATCATTTAAGGTGTGATAATCAGATCTCTTAATTAATAATAACAATTAATAACTTCTATTTATTGAGTCTGTGATCCAAGCAAAGTCATTAGTGCTTTAAGTAACTGGGCATATTGAATCTCTGTAACAATTCCGGCACAGATAATTATTAGCCCCATTTTACAGATTTGGAAAGCACATATCATAGAGATAACAAATCATCTAAAGTCATGCAGCTAGTAAGTGGCAGATCTGGGACTCAGACACAAATCCCAGGCCTGTCACTTCTCACTTTTTCAATGTATCCAGTTATGGGAGTCTCCACCTGGAATGCTGGTTTAGACCTGGTACTTCCATCCCACCTTTCTTCAAGTTCTCCCTTTGCTAGGGGCTGGGGCAGCTGGAATACACAAGAGTCTGAGGAAAACCAAGTCCTGCTTGAGTGCACCTTGATTTTTGCACCATTTACTAAAAGATGACTTATCTCAGGAAGTTTTGAGACAGCCTGGGAAGCCTGGAGCTTCTAAGCAGAAACAAGGAAAAGCATCACTAAGGCCAGACTATCTTCAGAGTCTGGGGAGAGCCACATCAAAGGGACAGCAGCCTGGTACCTTTGATGAAGGAATGAACAGGAAATTATCAGCCTCCTGCTGACAAGGACAAAGACAAGAAAAGGCTCATTTGGGCCTCACCTCTGTCTGGATTGGAACAGGCAGGAAACTAAAGGATTTGATTTATCCTGACTCCAGAGCAGCCACGAACCCTGACTTCCTCCCTTGAAGAACAAGGCAGTAAAGGAAAGGTGAGGCAAGTTAACATAAACACCCCAACTTTGGGCTGTCTGGCAGAACTGAATCTTTCAATTTAAACTGTCACTGGGCTTTTCTTTTTAATCCTATTCTTTTCTTTTCCTTTTAAAATCTGAACTATAATCGCACAATACTCCACCCAAATGCTTGATATGGATTTCTGAGACAGATCCTAGCATAGTTATAAAAAAAATCCCCTATGAAATGCGCACTTTGTACTGTGCCTATGTGTAGGTGTGTTTAAAATGTCACGAACTGGAATGCCTAACACTAGTTCCCAGGAATTAATCACTTAGAAGAATGAAAGGGGGAAATTAACTTGCTTTAACACTTAGAAGACTCTCCAAAGCAGTTGCCAAAATAGATCTTGCTGAAAAGAAGTATGGTTATCTTTCCATAAGAACTAGACTCTTTTTTTTTGGTCTTTATTTTATTTTTTTTTCCTCTTGAAAATTGTCTTGTTAAAAAGTTTCTCCTTAGGGGTTTGCTACAGGTGACAGAAGCTCTGAGAATTCATTTTTTTAAATGAAATTTTTTGTCTTTTTATTTACAATTCAACTATTTTTAGTAAATTTATACATTTATAGAATTATCACCAACTCTCCAGTTTTAAAACATTTCCATCACTCATCAAAGTTCCCTTGTGTCTCATTTTGTTGTCAATTTATGTTTATACCCTTAACCTGTGGGCAGCGATGCATCTGTCTTGTGTCTCTGTAAGTTTTCGTTTTCTAAACATTTCATATAAATGGATGTTATGGGTGATATGTAGATGTCTCCCCAAAGCTTCATGTTCTCATAGGGTGGAGCTTTCCAGAGGTGACTGGATCTATGGTGTGTCAATGTGAATTGTGGGTGTGTGTGGGTGTGTGATAACTAGATTAGTCCACTTATTGAATTAGCATAGTTCTGGATGTGGTTGAATGGATTTACTGAACACAGATTGCCTACCCTTGGTGTAGGTGGCTTCACCTAATAGCCTTGTAGCCTAAATGGATTGAAGGGGGGAAGGGAGGCTTGCTACTGCTGCTTCTTGTCTGCCCTGCCATGGATTATTACTCTTCTGTCATGCCCCTCTGCCATGTCAACCCAACTTGGAGCAAGCTGACTATGATCTGAAACCTCTACAACAAATCTTTCTCCTCTTCAAACTTGTGGGTGTTGAAGTACTTTGTCTCAGCAATGAGAAAGTAACTAAGACAATGAAATGCAATACATGGTATTGCATCTGGATTTTAGCATGTTTCTGAAGTCCATGTAGTAAGTACTAAGCATCAGTATCCCATTCCTTTTTATTGCTGAATAATATTCCATGGAAATGGGCATATGCTTTTTGTTGTTGTTGTTTGTTTACCCATTCATCAGGTGGTGGGCATTTGAGTTGTCTCTACACTTTGACAATTGTGAGAAATGCTCCTGTGGGTATTCAAAAACGTGTTTCTGTGGACCTATGCTTTCTGTTCTCTTGAGCAGAATCCTATGCACTAAAGAGCTGGATTTTGAAGAAAAAAAAAATTATTGACTGCTGTTATACACTAGGTTCCTGTGCAGCACCAGTGGAAAATAACCCAGCATTTTTAAACTTGCTTTTTATTTTTAATTTTATTTTATTTTTTTGCAGCACCAGGGATCGATCTCACAACCTTGCGCCTCACAGACAGGCGAGCTTAAGCCATTGAGCCAAACTCCCAGCCCTAGTTTTTTGAGGCAGGGTCGCACTGCGTAGCTCAGGCCGGCCTTGCGCTCACGTTGTAGCCCAAGCTGGCCTTGAACTCACAATGCTCCTCCTACCTCAGCCTCCCAAGTGCTGGGATTAAAGGCGTGCACCACCACGCCCGGCTAAACTTGCTTTTTAATATTTACTGATGCTACTGTTCCTGAAAATGATTGTCTAAAAACCAACTGCTGTCATTTGATGAATTCTGAACAGAATGCAGAGAACAATTTCTAGTTAATGGCAGATCACTAGTAACCAGGATCATCCTGAGCTACGTCTCCAAACTGAAATAATAAAACTTTCCTCATGGGTCAAGAGTTGTTCATCACGTCACAGACCAAGTGCATCTTTGTCCACACGTAAGTAGGTTTATGATGACTACGTTTCCTGTTTCCTTTACACCCACGTGGGGAAAAAAAATGGAAAAATTCAACCATCAATTTGGAGGCAAGCAAGAGCAAAACTAAAGTCAGACCCTCTTCACTCCTCTCTAGGGAAATTTCACTTTTAAGTGAAAACGGCTAGATCTGAGCACACCATCGCATCACCATGTGCAATTAGAGTGCAGACGTTTTTTTGGTGGCCATTAGGAATGTACTCAGTTTTAAGGCTTAGGACAGACCTTATGGGCTCATAAAAAGTCAGAGACAAAGGAAGGGAGAGGAAAGGCAAGCTAGACCTGTGCAAAAGGCTCAGGTCCGTACCAGAGGGATCAGGCAGAAGTTGGACTCTTGGTGGTGGCAGGGGTGGGGGGTTGGGGATCCGGGGTGGGGGGGTCTGGGCTGTCAGAGTCAGGTCCGCTTGGACACCGATGAGGAAGTAAGCTTAACAGTAAGGCTTGAAACTCAGGGCCGCCTCCGCCAAGTGACAGACACGTCCTTCAAGTGCAGGATTCAGACCCTGGTGCAGGCACCCAGTGCCAGAAAGACCGAGAAAACGAGGGCAGGGCAGCGGGTCCTCAGGAAGTACCGAGCCTCGCGAGTGTCCACCCTGGACCCACGGGGGCCAAGGGCTGGAGCGTGGATTTCAGCAGCCTCCTTTTTCTTCCCTCTTGGGACTCGGGTCCCTAACCCTTGCGTTCTTGGTCCCAGTCACCTTTTTCCCTCCTTGCTTTGTTTTCCCGCGACCTCCGGGGCCCCTCACGCTCTTCTGGCCGCCCGGCTTTCACTGGGCCCCCTCCTGGCCCTCCCTCAGTCAGGGTCCGCCACGCCTCCTCCTCCGCTCCCGGCTTCACCCATCCCTCCCTGCGCTGCCTTTTCACCCCATCTGCATCTGCACTTTCCCTCTATCTCTTCTCCTCCGTCACCCCGTAAACCCGTCCTAGTCAGGGCTCCCCGCTCGGAGTACTGTCCCCTCAGGTCCCCACCGCAAGCGCCCCGCCCAGTCCCTGGCTGGACTCCCAAGATCCGGGCAGCCCTTTCTCCCGGAGGCTCCTCGGGGGGAGGGCAGGAAGCGGGCTCCGTCTCCTCCCCGCAGTGGGTTCTTCTCGGTGAGGGGTGATGGGGACCAGGGAGGACGCGCACCCCAACTCGCCCCGCAGGCCCTCCCTCCCTCCCGCGGAATCGCTTGCTCCATGCAGCCTTAGCGGGTCTGAGGCGGACGCTTGGGGGAGGCAACAAGTGACAGTACCTGCGGGGCCCCTGAGATCAGGCTGCGACGGGGATCAAAGAACCCTGGGGTGGCGGGGAAGGCTGGCCCTGGCGAAGCCCTTCTGCGCCCCCCTCGGAGGCGTTCAGCGGGGGCCAAGAGGAGAACTGGGAGAGAGCAGAGTCAGCTCTTCCCAAGCCCGACGCCCCTTCCTCTTGGTTTCACCACAGACTTTGCGAAGGATCGGGGCGTGGAGGCTGAGCGGTGGGGGCTGGGCAGGAGTCGCCGCCGTGGAGGGGTTTTCCGAGGGTGGGGTGGGACAGTGGGGAAGAGGAGAATGCGCTCCCCGGTTCCCGATTGCTTCTTGCACTTGGGCGATGCCTCCTGCAATCCACCACCCCGCGGGCCAGTCAAGGACCTGGCCTGATCCGCTGGAGCGGACTCGTGGGGTGGGGGCGAGGGAAATAGGGGCTCCGAACCCCTGTCCAGCTTCTCTCCGTCGCCCTCCCTGATTGGCTGTGCGTCCCTGGAGCTCAACTTCAGTCGCTCCAGACTCTGAGCCTCGAGGGAGTCGGAGCGCCGCGACCTGGGGTGGGAGGGCGGGCGGCGGATCCGAGGTGGCCTCGCTCGGAACCCCAGGGGAGAGGCGGGGACAGGGTCGGCCCCCGCAGCCACCGCGAGGCCAGCTCCGCGCGTCTCGGAGCCTCGGCTGCTCTCCGCCCCCCGCCCTTTCCTTCCCTCCCAGCGGCGGCCTCCCTCCTCCTCCCCCCTACCCGCCCGCCACCTCCCCCCGGTTTCTCGTTTCTGCCACTAGCGCGCTCGGCGGCTCATTCCGCGGCCGCGGCCAGCAGAGGGGAGCGGCGCGGGCAGAGGAGCAGATGCCGCGGGGGCCGCTCGCAGCCGCCGCAGACTTGTGAATGGGACCCAGACTGGGGCCGGGGCTGACACCGCTGCGCTCACCCAGCGCCAGGGGCCGACGGCCCGGAGGTCGCGTCCACCCGCCAGGGCCCCAGGTAGGGCGCTCTGCCAGCCCCTTCCTCTCTCCTGGAGGGGGTTTCTCGGAGTGCGTGCGCGGCAGAGATGGGGGCGATTTCCTCAAAGAGCTTGTCTTGGGAGGGGGGAGGCTGGTGGCTAACTAGAGAAGCCTTCACTAGTGCAAAGTGGGGTGTTTGTAAAAGATTTGTCTAAAAATCAGAGCGGAGGATGGAGCCAGCTGTGGGCGCAGACAGCCCAGGGGGCAGAGACGCCAGATGTGCGCTCCGCACTCTCCTGGGCTCCGATCTCTTCCCGGCTCTGCGCCTAGGGCCTGGCACTGAGGGCTTGCACCCGGCTGGGAGAAGAGACTGCAGAGCTGAAGCGCCGGCTGCCCTCGGTCCTGTCTCTGGGGAAAGTCATCCCCAGCTCGGTGCCAACCCGCCCGCGCTGCGCCTCTTTCCAAAAGCAGCCACAAGACCGCTCTGTGCGGGGTTTCTACTGGGTATCAGTGGATCTTTGAGGATCGTTCCCCAGGGCTCGGTCCCTCCGGCGGAGACTGCAGGGGAAGACCAGAAAAAGGTGAAGGAGCCAGTGTTAGAGCGGCGATGTGGAGCACTTTAATAGTGGGGGTCTAGGTCCGCTGACTGCGGCTGCCTACTGCGGAGCGCGCTCCTAGTCTCCAGCCGAAGTGTCTCCGAGAGCTCCGGGTTGCATTCGGAAGCTCCCACCACCCTAGGGGTAGGTCTTTCAACCGCTGAGACTCGGGTTTGGCTTGAACTCGGGCTTAGGGATGCTGGCCAGGCTGAACGTGAACTTTGCGAACCAAACCTTCCTCAAGCCTGCATCTCGTCTTGGGGCGCGCCGAGCCTCTCCAGCTCGCGGCACGCACGGCCTCCCTCCCTCCCTGCGCTTTGCCGCGAGAATGCTGACCGGGAGGAAGGGAGTGCGGAGAAGCCCGCAGGATAGGGTCCTCGGAGAACAGAGCACCCCTTTCCCCCTCGCCCCAACCCGGTGGAGCTTTAGGAGGGCTGCCTCGGGCTGGGAAGCAGAATCCCTAGAGAAATACGGGTCCCGGAGGTCCGCGGGTTCAGCTTCCTCATCTCTTTCTTGGCAAGGGCCTGCTTTCTTTCGCCTGGGGCTCCGTGTTCCTGGCTCTCCTGGGTGAAAGGTTTTTTAGATGCTAGAAGAAGCCCTGTTGCTTTTGCTAATAATGCAGCAGAAATTTCACGGGCCATCGCACTGCTAGGAAGAAATTGAATAATGCTATTCCTGCAGGCCATGGGTTATTCCCTAAGGGTGTGTGTCTGGGGGGGGGGGAGTCCTGAAATCTTATTGTCACACAGTATAGATTTGCCTGAAGTCTTCCTTTCCATTCCTTCCAGAAGAAATCTTGTTCTTATGACTGAAATCTTTTCTTGTTTTCTTCTGATCATTCTTATCGGTTTAATAAGAGGTAGAGAGTAAGTTTTTGTATTAATCACAGGGTGGTTACGATAATTAATCTGTCGAGAGGCTGGATCAATTTCCTTATCACTTAGGCTTGCCGCAGACATCGATGATTTTGCGGGATGTCTGGATTTCCCGGGGATGGGGGCGCAGACGCGTTCTCAGGAGCGAGGATCCTCATCTCGCATCAGCATATTTGCCAGGCTGGGCTCAGCTCTAGAGCCTGATAGTATAGGAGAGAAATAAAGAAAGGGCTGACCTTCATTTCATTAATCTTGGAATTATTTCCCCCACAAATAAGAAGGTGCAGACACTAGAACACAGATGTCACTGCTCAACCCCAGCTGCAGGGAGCCAGGTCATCTTCCAATAGAACAAAGGAATAAAAGTTGCAAAACAAAGGGACATGGGTCGTGGCCATTTGCAGAGGGACTCTGAAGCTACAACCACATTAAGTTCCATAAATGTAAGCTCTGAATCCAAGATTTCATCTTGGGTAGGCCCTGGAATTCGACCTCTCCTGCAAAACTGAAATTCTGCCTAGTACAAAGGAATGTGAGTAGTTTTCAGTGGGGCTAGGCAAAGGCCTTAGAGGCCAGGAAAACTTTGCCTGAGTGACAATGAACTTTACATCTGGCTTTTTCCAGTCACTGCAAATTAATACACTAAAACTGTTTTGGCAGCCACACTTTATAACTAATAATAACCTTTATTTTCGATGTTTTAGTTATTTCAGAGTCTGCATACACTTAAGTGTTTTATATTTTTGGAAGAAAAAAAGAGAAAGAAACTACCTTTTCCATTCTGGGGGAGGGAAATGAAGAAATGCATAGAAAGGTTTGAGTTGGGATAATCTGACAAGGGCCAAGCATGTAGATTTATTCAAACTGAATTTATTGCTTCTTAGAAAAATGAGCTTTAAAAATAGTTTTAATTGAAGCAGTGGACCATCTTGATAGCACTTCAGAACTTTCATTATGTTCAGCATTCTTATCAGAACACCAGGCAGTAAAATTACTAGAAACCTAAATTCTATTTTCCATTATAATGTGCAATCTTTTTGTTAATTTGAGAAAAAAAATTAAGAAGTTACAGCTCTATTTTGTATGATCCAGAACTCATTTTCCTCCTTTGCTCTAGTGGGTTCAGATGTATATGTTCAATTATGTATTTGTGGGAGGAAGAGGGTAGTTTTGAAGAGCCCTGCCATGAATTGGGGGAATGGGGATCAATTTCATGCTCTTTTAATGCTCATGTCTTCATAATTCATGGTTTTTCTTTCACTTTGAATAGAATTACATGGCTGCTTTGTCCAGATTCTGGTTTGGGGTTCCTCACACGGGAAATGCAGTGACTTTGACCTCATGGCCTGATTTACAATGGCACAGTTACACTCCCAGGAGCGTGGTGTGTCTTGAAATCTTGCCTGTGAGCACCAGTGACTTTTGAAGCTCACAGTTCACATCAACTTTGATCTGTTATATTCAATCTATTTCTCAGAAACATGGAAACGAGATCTGCAATTGACTTTGGTCTTCATTCTCAATACATTTATGTAGGTAGATATTTGAGAATCATAATGATTTCATCTGAGTCTACTTTCCGTATTGATATTTTCCCTTTGATCATAGGTATGTCTGATCATTAAGTAATAATAACAAAACAATGCTTTATAGAGTTTAAAGCAGGTAGCAAAACTTTTTCTTGTGCCATCAAATTTGCAGAATGAATAAGTATCCTTTTTTTTTCCCTCCTTAGAAGATTTAAGCATTGTGTATCTTGACTAGCCAATGATTTAAGGGATTGAAATGTATTTGGGCTGGATTTCTCCCTTATGCAATTGGTCACTGTGTTGCAAAAATGTACCCAATTTGTTAAGAACGCCCATTCTTCATTCACTCAGGATGGTGAGTTGTCAGACTTTCCAGTTTAAGATTGATGCCTCCGAGATACATAAAGATATTTGGCCTGTGTTATTCGTGGCTTAACTGCTTAGGAAAGAAAAAAATCAACAGGTCTGTTAAAAAGAAAAAGGTGGAAAAAGTTGGCTATGCCCACGGAGGAGTAGGAGTGAGCTGTTCCGTCAGGATTGCTGTGATAGCCGTCTACAACCTCCTCGATGAGCAGGAAGGGCTAAAGAAAACACTCGAGGAGGATAATTAAACATCTTCCTGCTATAATTTTACCCTGACATCGCGAGTCTTGTGCATCTCTGGAAATGGACTCCTTCGCGGAAGATCGCACTTCTGGCCACTAGAGGGCAATGGCGCCCTTCTCCAACTTTGTGCATGGAGCCCATCTGCTTTTGAGGGCACCATGAAAAGCGGTTTTGTTAGCACCATCCTTGTCTGGACCACTCCGGAGAGACCGAATTCAATCTAACTGTGGTTCAGGCTCCTGCCCCAGCAATTTGTAAGGATTAGCATCTTTCTAGTGGTGGATCTCCTTACCTTCAGTCTCTTCTTCCCACCTTGGACTTTGCTAGAAAGTTGGAATATCTTGTTAACTTGAGAGATGGAGCAGGAGCCAGGGCGGGGGCTGGGCAGCAGAATAATAAACAAGGTTAGCTCTTTCTGAGCCAGTGATCTGGGAGGATTTGCTGGATTTTTTTTTTTTTTTCTGGCAGGAAGACTTCATTCTTGACTCCAAAGGGAACGGAATGAATAAAGAAGAGGCATATTAGTGAGAGTGCTGTAATATCATTGCCTATTCTTTCAAGAGGTTTTGAAGACATCTACAAGAGATTTCTAATTTGCAAAAAAAGAATATCATTTTGATCTTCGGTAAACACTTGGGGATATGGAGTTTTAATATAACAGTAAATGTTTTACTATTACCTTTAAACCATTCTTGATATTGCTGTAAAAAATCTAACTTTAGTAGACAGTGAAATTTAATTCAAGATTGGTCCTTATGCACTGGAGCTTAATCATTTGATTTTTTTCTCTCTTCAGTGATATGGAAATTATGGCTTGTGATTAAACTGCATATTTCAGGCTGCACAAATTTATATTTGCTACTGTTTGATAGTATCATTATGAAAGTTCAGAAGAATGAAAGAAAAACTGGTGCTATATTATAATTAAGAGGAAAGTGCTATTAAAAATAAGTACAGTGCTCTTTTAAGGGAGAACTTATTAGTATTTTTTAAAAACTGAGTTTGGTTGCCTTCCTGGTGATTCAGCAGTGGAATTCTTTGCAGTCTGGGCTGAGTTGAAATGCCAGGAGAGTTGATGAAGAAGAGATCAATGCAAATGGATTATGGGAGGGAATATTAAGTCACTCAGTGTAAAGTAAGACAAAGTGTTTTGTAAAGTGATGCTCACTCACTACTGGCAGTTTATTTAACTTTCAAAAAACAAAGAAAGCGATTTTAAATTTTAAGTGCTTGTGAGTAATGTACGTCTGTTAGACTTGGAGATAAAACTTCATTATTATTATCATTATTCGCATAGTTATCCTCAACTGAAGGATTCTGATGTTCTCACTGAGATAAAGCATTGCCTTCCTAGTCCTAAGGTTTCTCCTGAGGCAGAGAACTTGGTACATCAGAATATTAAGCAAGAAAGAGCAGAGTAGAGAGAGGAGAAGAAAATGTGTGAAATAGACTAGAATTGCTGTTTTTCATGGTAGACCAATTACAGGTTTCTATGTGTCTCCGCATTTCCTTCTGTCTCTCAAAATCCTCATGTAAAGCACTGGGGTGCTAAATATAGGAAGTTGATATCAACAGCTTCACAGGCTGCAGTGAACAGCAGCTGCTCTAAATCTGTGCGCTCTGTAACTGAGTGCTCCTTGAGCAGTGTTTGTGAATGGGCGTGGAGTTATTCTTGTATTTTACAGGTTTCTGTAGGTGAAGAAAACCTTCATGTCCTGTTCCAAACCTTCTTATGTGCCAGCAATGGCTGTCTTCACCCTGTCTTGGAATGATTTTCACAAGTTAATGTTGTCTCTCCACAGTCAGTTTTCTTGGAGAACGTGGCTTCAGGCCCTACTGTGATGACCACTTCATGGAGCAAACAGAGTAGTAAGGAAACTTCCTCCTTGGTCTTGAAGACATATAGAGATCCTTTCTTAGCCTTTCTTAGTCTCCTTCAGTGAGAGAAAACCATGAGAATTTGAAGTAAAGCCCCTACTATCAATGCAATTTTATCCTCTGTAAGAATAATTAGGGGCCAACACTTGAGATCAAACTGTTGGGACTTGCTTCCACTCTTGGTATTTGGGGATGCTTTGCCTACAAACACCTTCGGAAATGTAATTGCCAGCTCCTAAAATGCCTGAGGCTTGGGGCAGTTATTCAGTCTTGGAGAGATATTCAGTCTTGGAGGCAGCATTGCCAGGCAGCAGGAACTGAATGAGACGGAGGAGTGAGGTCAAGGCACGGAAGTACAGTTGGATCCAGTCTCCACTGAAAAATTTGACCTGATCTCATCACAGATGTTATTACTACTAATCTTGCTTTTTAAATCATAGCATTCAATATTATTAATCTTGATTATTGAGTGTTCCTTTTTCATCTCCTTTTATTTTTCCCCAAAGAGTGCTCAGCATGCTTTACCCTGCTCCCAGCTCAGCCTTCTATGTTCCAGCTCCATTGCTTAGAGTATGCGACCAAGAATAAGCTACATAACCTCACTGAGACACAGATGATTCACAGTAGTATCTGTATCATAGGATTGCTATAAAAGTAAAAAGCAAAATTTAATCCAATCCCTATTCATTAGGAAAACTCAGAAAACACTGAGATCATTTGCCCTCTCTGAAATGGACCCAGGATTCAGTTTTATAGACGAATGGTGACAGATAGCAGCAGTTTTTCCTTGCAGTGATTAGGCCCCTAATTCTGCACTGCACTTCCTTTAGATTGAGGCCTTTCTTGATTAGTGATGAATCGTTTATTAGTATCTACCTTTTTTGAATGATTTCATACATGTAAGTGTGCCATCCCTCTTCCATTTTAAATATTCAAAAGGCAGTCAAGATTTTAAGTTTTAGAGATAATTATTGCTTTTGAAAAGTGCCTGTCTCTTTGTAAGTTAGCCTCGTTTTCTCTCTGTTGATTTCACATATGGGTTGCTGGAGGATGTTACCCCAAAGGAAAATTGTACTGGGGAGTCTGGCCGAGTGCACGATGTAGAAATATCCATCACAGGCCTGCTTTCCTGTACAGAGGGCTCATTACCATTCCAGACTAGCTTAAAAGATAATTAGTCTCTTGATAAATCGTCTCAATTTCAAGACTGTTCCCTGTTTATTTTTCAGGTAAATGCAGTTTGGAATTTCAAGGGGTTTAAGTAGTGACAGTTTTAACTCATGAAGAGACCGCATCGGAAGAAACCCTCACCTTGTCTTATGGTTTCTGTCTTCATGGGCCAAGACAAAGGCACAGAGATCTGGAATCTTATTAAAAATTCCAGGATCCTTCATGCTCTTATCAACCTTATTGGTTTACTTACTGTTTTCACAAGTTGCCCACTTTTGCAGCCGGGCTGGTCTTCCTGAGGTTTCTGGCCCTTCCACGTTGCATTGCTGGTTCCCATCTGTGGGCCTCTGTGGCCCCTGCACCTGCCCCTACCCCGGGCTGTGCTGCCTTCTGTTTGTGCTTGGCATTGAAAGGGGTTGTCTGTTTTCTCTGTCTGGGAAAGAGAAAGGAAGAAGGACAATTTTCTGACATCTTACTGTAGGCCAGGTGTTGTACAAATAACCCATTTAGTCTATGAAACCACTCCAGGATGAAGAACTACTATCTCTGTTTTACAAAAGAAGAGAACTGACTCTCAGGGAAGTTCATGATATTCATTTAAGCTCACAAGACTGAGATGAAGGTGAGTTTGCATCTGATTCCAGATGCCCAAGATTCATGTCACCCATCTGGGCCTCCTTAGCCCTTAGGGTTGGGGTCAGGTGTGATGGAAGCAGAGGAGGAGGAGTAGAGTTGCAGGACAAAAGACCTGAGCAGATTGCTCTGCTCCGCACTCTACTCCACTCTGCAATAGGAGTTTTTGAGGTCTTCTGGTCTAAATCCCTTCTCTGCAGGTTCTGCTTTTGTCAACAATTCTCCAGCATCTTAAATATCCTGATGACAGTCTGCTAACTACCTCTCAGAATCTAAATCATCCGATGACTCATTAATTCCCATTCACTAAATGTTCAATTTAATGAAGGAGGTGCTAAAATGCCTCTCTTTTATGACTTTTCTCCACTAGTTACAGTCTACCCCTCTCCCAATAATTCTACAGGTATTTGAAACTGGTATTGGATAACAATTTAAATGCAGTGTTTACTGAGCACTTAGCTAGTTTCAAGTATGATGCTAGAAAAGAGCCTATATCATGTGATATTTACTGCCCACAATGACCCTATGAGGTCATAAAAGTATGACCAGAATCTTACGAGGAGTAAATGCAGATATTCCCATTGTCCTCAGCTGGTAATTGACAATGGTGGGATTCAAAGCAAGGCAGCTGGCATCAAAGCAGAGCTTTCATGTTGGGTTACTCCCATCATTAATAGCTTTGGCTAATCTGTTGGGATACAGTTTTTAGACCAACTGTCATCCTCATAGCTCTCCTGTATATCCACACTATCTCCTCATTATCTCCTTTAACACATGACAGGTTAAATGAGATTCCCAACTGCATACCTCCAGCCACTGTGTGTGTTTGAGCCCATTGTATCCTGCAACGAGAGCAGAGGAACCAGTTTTATCAAGTAGAACTCAGCAAATAGATGTGTGTATGAGTATCAGTTATTGCAATCAACTTGCATTTAGAGTCAAGGGTCCGGATACCCAGAGAAGAGTAAGGATCACAATAATTTAGGAACAGGTGGGATAGAATTGAACTTTCTTAGCTCTTAACTTGGTCTCTTTTGTCTGTCTCTAAGGAAAAGTTAAGTGTGTGTGTGTGTGTGTGTGTGTGCGTGCGATGTGAAAACAGTTCATTTTTTATTTTTGTAAATATACTCCTGATCTACTTTTTAAAAAGTCATTCATCAATTTGGCTAGTTTAGATTGTGAGACCTATATATGAATCTTTGCGTGAATGGCTTATCTGGAAGCCTGTGATCTAACCAAGGTTATTTGACAATATTTTGCAAAATGTACCATTTGAACCTGATCTTCAGCTCTGTTCTATTTTAAAATCATCTTCCCTTGGAATAGCTACATTCCAAAGTCCTCCAGAAAATAGGCTCAAAATTGTGTCTTTGCTAGTCATCTTTCCCTTACCATCACAGAATACCTGATAGAATGAATGTGTAAGTGGAAATGGTTTATTTTGCATCATAGTGATGGAGTTTCAGTGCATGACTGCAGAACCTACTGCTTTGGGCCTGTGCACATCACTCAGAGAGTGTGTGGTGGTGCAAAATTGTCCCAGTTCCTCACTGGGAAGCAGGGATGAAGCAAGAGGAAGACATCTGGTCCCACAGTCTCCTTCAAGGGCATCGTCCCAGAGACCCACAAGCTTCCCACTAGGTCCCCTCCTTCGGTCTCTACCATCTCTCAGTAGCACCACCTGGGAGGCCTGGTCTTTAACATATGGGCCTTTGGGAGATATTTGAGGCCTAAATTGTGGCTGTGTTCTGACCTTGCAGACCCCAAGCATTGACAAGGCACTTTATCAGGGCTTGGTTGAAAACTCATTTCAAATTTTGTCTTTGTCACTGAAGAATCAAAGGACTCTGATTGGGTGCACATCAATGAAGGTCACACAAAGGTCTTATCCTAGTGAGCTTACAAGATGGACAATACCCAAAATATTATTTCTGTAAAAACAAAAGCTTGAGGACACATGCAGTAAGTGCTGCAAAGGAAGTAATAACACATTGGGCCACAGGAAAGACATGTCACATTCAGTTCAGTGACTGGACATAGTTTGGAAGAAAAATAACTGAATTCTGCTGCTTTGTGTCAGGAAGGAGCCCCAAGGCATTCTGCTCTGATCACTGCTGTCATGTCCTAACGATGGCTGTCATATCTCTAAAGATGTAGAACTCATTGTCCCTTTATGCATACCTGTAATATTTTAAGAACTTTCGTGATTAGGAATGCTTCCTTAGGTTGAGTCAAACTCTGTCTCCCCAAAGGTTATATTCTTTGATATAGCCTTTGATGCCACACAGAATGGGTGTAATTCTTTCTCCACATAGTGTCTGCTCGGTTATTTATCTTTCAGTATGTTTTCTTCCACTCTCGACATGTGCAGATTAAACATCCCATTCATTTTTTCTCTTACCTTCCTCTCAGGAAAGGACTGAAGACAGAAATCTAGGTGACTAGACTCTAGATTATCAACTCCCTTCTCTACACTTCTTTTATTGCAGCCTGAGGCTACATTACATTAGCTTTTATTGCCAGCCACATCACCCAGAGGACTTATGCTCTGCAGTTTATTTGTTTATTTGTTTTTCCTTACGTGCTGCTGTTAAGTCACATTTTCCCACCTGTCCCTGTGCACATAACACATGATAAAGCACTTTCCGCTTACCACAGACTTTGGAGTCAGTATGCCTTGCTTCAAAGCTCAGTCCTGCTTTGTAAGACTCTAACCATCTCTCCATTTCTCCATCACACTGGAGTTAATGTCAATATCTACCTTGTAGGTAACTCTGATATTAAATTATGTCAATATATAGGAATGCTTGAGATAGTGCATAGAAGAGGGTTACTGTTACCACTGTAATATCTCGTATTTTAGAATCAATTCATTGATCTAATATCAAAATATTTAACAACATAAATCTTTATTCTGTTACCTAGAATACCTGTCATCCTTCCTAACCTCATTTTTTTGGGGTGATTTATTCAGTCATGAGCCTTGCTTGGCAAAAATAGGGAAAAGTAATAGCAACAAAATGCCCAGATGGGCAGAGACTTGCTAAACCGTACAAGACTTCTATTATGGTGATTCAACTTTCTGGAAGACAACATTCTATGTGTTCCTCATTCCATGAAGTGCAGATTTGTCATTTTGTTTGCTTCTTCATTTATTCGATCACATCACAACAGAATTCCCTCCCTGTGTTTACAGAACAATCCCTAGATTGATTTCTCTGTGGAAAGAAGACTCTCCCTTTACTCTGAGGCTTAATGGACCCGAGAATTGCTTCACAAGATCCTGTTGAAGTTAGAACCCCAATTCACCTCCAACTTCCCAATGTTTTGCATTTGGATTTAGTATCTTACACACACATGCTTGCTGCACATATACACACATGTGTGCATGCCTGCACAGACACAGGGTCATTGGCCATGGTGAAGTCATCCTATTCATTGTACAGTAGCAGTGACTACAGCAGTATCTAATTGTAGGGGCCACAGAGGTGATGCTGTAAGTGAAAGTCATTCACGTTCAGTGAGGCTTTCCAGGGTGCTTTCCAGAGTGCCTTTCCCCATCTGGTTCCATAGCAGGATTTGATCTGTGTTTCTGACTGCTTTGCAGCCTCCTCAGGTGCCCAGAGGTTATCTGAGCTTATTTCTCTAGGTTCCCTGCACTGGCTGTGCTATCCACAGTCTGTTTTTATTGTATTCAACTAAGAACCCCAACAGGTTTCATTTCCTAACACAGCCTTGCCATTCTCTTGAGAGAAACTGAATCCACTGAAGTTCTGAGTGAGGTATTTCATTGTTGATTTTCTCTGGAAGGTTGAATAGGATGTTGGAAAGTAGATGGGGGTAAGGATGGAGCAAAGGGAGCATTTGTTAAATACTGGGTAGCCCAATTTGGGTTGTGCAAAAACCAGTGCCTGGGCAGTGGATGAGGTAGCATTTCTAAGACCAGCTGTGGCAGGTAGCATAACACGTAGAACTGAGGATGGCAGATGGTTTCTTGCAGGTCATATTAGAAAGTGGCCCAAGAGTTCTAGCTTTGTAGCCAGTACAAAAATCTCCAAAGCTGAAATACATAGGAACTGTCCAGATATTGATGGACATATATGAAAATGAGTCTTCAGAGACTGTCTTTGTGAGACACAGGCTATTGAACCATACGATAGCTTTTTTTTTTTCTTTTTGCTGATAGAGCAACATGCTGAGATGTATCCCAGTTGTCACTGGACTGCACAAAATCAGAGTCATGTATTTCAGTTGCTATGCAATGCCCTGTGTCTGGTCACCATGGACACAAATCCAGACCACCAACCAAGAGTGACTAACCAAAGTTACATGAGTCTTCCTGCATAGCTAAAATATTAGCAAAAGCTATCAATTTTTATTGTTCGCTTATTAAAATTATGTATTTAAAAGTTTTTGCAAATACTTTTTTGACAATAGCAAAACTGTGTTTAAATTCCAAAGCAAAAGTGAAAAATGAGATTCATTTATGCAAATGATTATAATTCATCTTGCTTTGCTGTAAAACATTTCAACAGTAAGGGGAGGTCTGTCTAGAAATGCTTCACTCCACTATGTGCTTCATATATAGACATAGATGCAGTATAAAATGTAGTTCTTATTTTCATCATTATTTTGGGGACCTTAAAGCACTATATAAATGAAGCGTCACTATTAGTGTTATTATCCTAGAGCAAAAATTGCAATTTAGCACTTAGAACTGGATATACTTGGCTTCTGAGTAATACATTGGTGATTCTTCTGTTTTATTCATCACCATTCCTACTGCAAACATTGCAGAGAATCTTCGACTTCAGCAAATCTTCGCAGTGTTTGAGAGCATTATTTGGGAGCCTAATGCAACCTAAGAGGCCATATCTTTAAAGGAAGGGATGAATCGGATCATAAGGAGTCATTTCAGCTGCCCTCTACCCACCAGCCTATTCCATCTGTGCCCTGCATTACAAGCCAGAGAGGTAACCAATTTTCACTTCCAGAGAGGCATGCCTTATGCCCTTTTCTTATTAGGTGCACAACTTCTGTCCCATTTCTCACAAATGGAGAAAGATCACCTGTCAGCAGGTTTGTGGCCAATTGCTGACAATGTTTCCTAATAGGCTGCCCTGTGGTTCCCTCCCTCTATCCCTCTAGCCAGTGCAGCCAGTGAAGTGCTGGCATTGCTTATAAATAGCTGTGCGGCCTTGGGAAAACCAGTTAACCTCAGTTTCCTCATCTGTAAAGTGGCTGTTTGGGTCCTTTCCAGCTTTAGATTAACCTGGCCCTCAGATTTTAATCCACAAATCATTTGGGATGTAATTTTCTGACCCTTGCAACTTAGCATTCTGGAGAAAGGGCCATGAGGACAAAACATGAGGGTGTGAATGCATAGATTTGGTTAGTCTGGGTAGAATAGATGCCAGCAGGTAATAGTGAAGTGCAATCTTGGAACCACTCAGATTGTCTTTTAGAATTTGGACTTTCTTCTCCAGACCCTAGAAAACATTTTTGAGGGTATGGTGCAGGGAGTGATTCATTCAGTGTTTTATTAAATGATTTCTGGACCAGCACTGAGAGAAAACAGTAGACGTAATTGGGCATGTTCAGAATGGTATGACCATAGGCAAGAGAAACCAATAGAAAGTGGCAGAAACTCTAAGTTAGCAAATCAGCAGAGAAGGTTTGATGGTGGAGATGATGAATCCAGAACAGGCTAGTGGCATTGTAACAGCTAAGGTGTGCTGAGCATTTACTGCATGCATGTACGGCACTCAGCACTTCCCGCAAATTATCTCAGTTCATCTTCAGTACAACCTCAATGAGGTAGAGACTCTAATTATACCCATTTATAAAATGAAGGTTCCAAGATTAAGGATTGTTAGACGACTTTTCCCAGTGTCATATATTAGTAAGTGGACAGGCAAAAGTTTGAGCAGAGAGATGCCATGTTTTTCCTTTCTCTGTTGCAGGGAGTCAGACTAAAGATCCTTGCAGGGATAGGTTCATGAGATTTACTACTGACTGTCCATGGATACTTATGAAGTGCTTAGCTGAATGCCCAGGTCTATGCCTTCCAATAGATTATCTCATTCAATTGCCCCAATCCCATGGATGAAAGCCTGGAATTATATAGTAGATCCTTGTCCAGACTTTGAATTCAGGGCCTGAAAGATCAAAATTTTTCCTGTGACTTTTCTAATGAATCCAAGATTGATGGATTCTTGGTTTTCTCCACACCCAGAATGATTTAAGGATGACACAGAATGTACGTTTTCTGTAATGTGTTTAGACAACTTAAATATTTTAAAAAGATGTGTTAGACAGAAAGAAATTGCTTCCAAGATCCATGTTCTCTCCTGAAGTTTTGACTTCTGTCTAGTGCTTGCATAGATAAAAGGAAAATGCTACAAAGAGTGTCACAGCACAACATGTATGCTGTACTCAGGGTTCGCAGTGTGTTTCTAGAACTTGTTGAGAAAAGACACATGCATTCAATTTTTGTCCACTAATAGGTGCCACCTATTCCAGGTGATGCAACATGCTGAGTTTAGTGGATCCACATGAAAGATGAGAGAAGAGTCGCATTCCAGGTGTGACAGTGTATATCCTTAAGGTACAAGGTTTGTACGAGATGAAAGAATAATCTAGGTTGAATTTGGGGAGGACATTCAGAGACATCAAACCTGAAAGTTCAAGCTAGGTTTGCAAATATAATTTCAAACACCAATATAGTAAAAAAACAAAGGCCACTAAGGGGCTCCTACTTTGTATTTATCTGCTGCGTTCTTAGGACATCTCTATCTGTATATTACTAGTTCTTTCTGTTTACCCATTTCTTATTTTTTAAACAAGTCACTGTGGACAAGAATGAACTCATCTCCTTTGTTCAGACTCAAATTTTCTCCTCTGTAGGAAAAAAAAAGAACTGAAATGGAATATTGCCTCCCCACAGAAGGAACAGGAAAGAACAGTTGAGCTCTGTTTTAAAACTTCAAACAGAAGTTTGGTCACCTGCTTGACCCAGACACTACCTATATTATTCTCATCCTAGCCTAGCTCCAGAGCTTAAAATTTTTCTTTGGATAATGAAAATCAAATGGATGATAGACTCTTGGAAACTCAAAACTGAGTTCTCAGTACTGGTCAAAAGCTCATCAAAAGAAAACAATCATTAAAACAAAGAAGTAAGAAAAGCTTTGTGGACGTGGCTTTGAGGCGATTAAATTCATGAAAATAGCAACATTCTTTAAGAATTGCCTGTTCTTGCTTAATGTTGAAAATATTGATATTATCTCTAGTAGTTTCCCCTGTTTTTTACATTAGCATGGGAAACAATCTGATTAACATTTATTCCTGAAGATGATTTCCTTCTGAGAAAGTAACGTTGATTGTATCAGTGTGGCCCAGGGAGCACACTTCCTCATACAGGGCTGAATTCCATTCAAAGCTGAGTAATTTTGGAAACAGTAACTTCACCAGCATGATGGTATTTTCTTTCAAGACTGGGTTGGATTTGCTATAAAGGGACATTGAGGATGTCATTCACATGCTCTCCCATATGAAAAATTGTGCTAGTTCAAGTCTAATTTTCATATCAAATTGAATAGGAAAGAATTTTGCTGGAAATAATCATGTCTGTTGCAGAAGGGCTGGATTGAGTAGCTAGGGGGCTGTGACTGTTGCCCTGGAGGGTACCCTGGTGCTGTGGATATGTTCAGACAGAGGAACTCTTAGGAACCATGTTAATTGCAAGTTCATCCCAGAGCTGAGAAGATTCCTTGGTGTTTCTCCTCATTTGATTCAGGCCCTGGCTACCTCCCAGTGCCCTGATAGGCTCCTTATAAAACAAACGAACAAGCAAACAAACAAACAAACACAAAACCAAACTCTCTGAGATAGTTCAATCTTTATGCAACTTAAACTTCAGTTGAAATATGAATATTGTGACTTATGCTGCAAAAGTAGGCCTAGAAATTCAAAGTCATTTAGATTAGACAAGAGAAGACTCTTACACTGAACACATGGGAACAGAATTTAAAGTCTTTATTTATGTGCTAGGGTAGAATTCACCAGGCTTCATATTTTGTAAGTTAGGTTTTAGATATATTTCCTCCAAGTACTTAACAATTCTTATGAAATTCAGGGCATTAGTAATAATATATAAGATTTTATAAAGTCAACTTATATTCCTCTTTGTCTTTTTGGATCTTTTTTTTTGAGCTAATGATTTAAAATCTATATCAAATTCTGATGACAACAATACAAGAATGAATCTTTCCTTGATGATCATGGTGTATGCTCAGTGCTCAATGTCTTATTTTGATTCCCTGACAGCAAAGTGTGATCTGAGTATACGGTGGTGATTAAAAGCTCAGTTGCCGAGGTAATTTAGATGAAATGGGTCCAGGTTCCACTACCACCATGTGTGTGGCCGTATCTATAGTGCATTGTTTAGCTTTTGCTTTAGTTTTCTCATTTGTGTCATTGAGAGAACAGTGACACCTATAAAAAGTCAAATGCATAGTGAGTACTTGAGCAATGGTAGCTATAGCCTGCAGATTACAGGCATGTTAGTTTTTCTGTTCTATAAAGAGAAAGTGGAGATACATTGAGTTCATATATCTTACATTGGTTTATGTGGCTGCTGAGTGACAAAGTGACATTTGTACCCACACTCATGGTGACTTCAAACCATTTGCTCCTTTTTATGCCCTTCACTGAAATTTGCCTCTCCTATAGCAGTCTTCCTTCAGTTTTAGAAGTATTCCATTGCCTGTGAACCTTTCATGCTTGACTTTAGAAAGAAACTGACATAAATAATGCTTTCTTTCCCAGCATGAATCGTATTTGCATAGCTCTGAGGATATTAAGAACTCAATTTTCTCCATGAAATTCTTTGTTTTTGGGCCTTTATGTGTTGGAAATTGAAATTTCAGGATAACTTTTTTAACTTAGTACTGTCCAGTAAAACAATAACACAAGGCGCAATTGAGAATCACACATAATTTAAAATCTTATAGCAGTCAAATTTTAAAAATAAAAAATAAATAAAGTTAATTTTAGTAATATATTTTGTTAAGCAAATCTGTAGCATATAACATAATGCAACATAGTAAGACAAGATTAATTAATAACGAATACAAAATTATTGACATGATATAACATTATTTTTTCATTCTACATCTTTAAATTATGGTGTATGCTTTACACTTATAATGAATCTCAGGACTGGACATATTTTAAATGTTCAACAGTACATGCAGCTTGTGGATAATTTCTAGATAGTACAGGTCTGAACTTCTGAAGGAGTAATTTAAATAGCAAATTTTTAAAAATCTACTATACTGTGTTGAAGACATTTTTATTTCATTTCATAGTCAAAACAACCCTGTCAGCCCTATTTTTTAGAGAAGGAAACAAGACTGAGAAATACAAGGCTCAGATTACATAGTACACATATCATTGTAAAAGCACCAATAAGATGCAGAATTTGGATTTAGATTTTTCATGTTGATTTGTGTGTCTTTCTGTAGCACTTTAACCGTCTAATAGTGAAGATGATAATAACAAGGACAATGATGAAACAACAATAATATTAGCATAACAATTCTGTTAATATCTGAATTTGTAAATTTATAAGATTTTCACTCATATTGTCTCATATACTGTTGTGTTTATTCTCATTTCAAACAAAGTCCTTTAAATAATGCATTTATACCATAGAAGTTTGTGTGTTTCAAAACCAACTAAGAAGATGCAATTATTCAATAAACCAAATGACTTCCAGTGCCAAGTGTATCCAGGAATCAGATTCACATGAAGGTTAGAGAGAGTTCCAACGTGGCACTAGAAAAATGTGGTATGGCAATCGGATCATGAGGGTAGGTGCCATTTATTTGTTTAGAATTCTGAAGTCAAAGCCTACTTTAGTTGAGACAACTTGTGCCTCTTCCACGTGGTATTGGAAATTAGACAACTTGATTTGAGTTGAAGAATCTCACTTCCAAAATGGCTCAGTCATCGAAAGCAAGTTAGTGCTGGCTGCCACTGAGAGCTGCAGTAGAATTTAACTGGACTCTCAGATTCTCATCTACACAGTCTCTTCATCAGGCAGTTGGACTTATAACATGGTGTTTGGCTTCCACAAGGATGCATTTCAAGATCATATGTTCCAAAAGAAAAGTCTTGAAGTGCAAAAACTCTTTGTCTTGTTTGCATCAAGCCCATCTATATTCCATGGGTCAAAGGCATCACATATGGCCAACCCTAGAGCCAATGTGTTAAGATTTTGCTCAAGGGTATGAATAAAAGAAGGTGTGATTTACTGAAATCCTCTCAAGTAACAGACTTTTCCCCATGCTTCCAAGAAAGAGAGATGTGAATCTGTAGGAGAGTGGGAGTATGAAGAGGTTTCATGAAGCACGATACCGATTAGATATATTCTCACATTCTCTGTTCCTCTGCTGATGCACTGTGATGAGCTAAAGATGAGGTTTTGAGTCTATAGCTACACAGAAGTCTGAACACTATGGGGCTGGATTTTACAGATGAATTAAAAAGCACTTACACTTTTAAAGTTGCTTTCTTTTAGATTTAATGTTTTTGTTTTTCAGACTCAGAAGTTTCCTTTAAGATCATATTAGCTGTGGTCTTTAGATGTCCTTTGGGGGTGATAACCTGTAGTTGCTGGGCAGAAAAGGAGTGCCTGATACTTTCATTACATAACCTGAGAAGAAGTTTACCATTAGGAATGCATGGCTAGATTCATAATTGTGACATATCTGTAAGTAAAGTTGTCCCTGAAACAAAACAAACTATCAGACTAAAAATGTGTCAGCAAATCATCCGTCCATCCGTACATTCATTCATTTGCCCAGCCATATATAGTGATAATTAGCTAGCTGGCATGTAAGTGTGGGTAGTATGGATGTAGTATTTCTCTTATGGATGTTATATTCAATTTTAGGGAGCAGACAATAAAATCAAAACAAGAACAAAGAAACGCTCAGTGGTATAAGTGTGATAAATAAAACATCACATTGGGGAGATGCTAGGAAGTGATTTGAGAATGATAGCTACCATCTCTACTCACCCCAGCTGAGGGGTACTACTTATGACAGCTAGGAGGGTGACAGTGATGTTTGGTGCCATTATTGGGACCCTACAAAGTGATGATTTGGGAAGGGAGAACAAAGAAGAAGGGAGGAAAAATAAAAATTAGAATAAAAGAAAAATAAGAATAAGGCAGGGATTAATGGAGAGAAGGGGGTAGGACAAAATATTAGTATCATGACTAACATTTTTCATGAGTTATGATATGGAATCCTCAAAATTTTGCTGAGCATTGGATGCAGGAAGGTTGGAAGGGAGCCCCAGAAGGTGAAAGGAACCCAAAGACAGGGGTCTGGTAGCTAAGAATCACCACCTTTTAGTCACATGATTCTGCATGCCAGTCTCTCTCATGGTCTCTCTATGCCCTTATGGCAGGGGAGGCCCCTCTTAGTTAGCAGTGATGTATTAAGAGAGGGGTATGTGTCTTTTGGGGTATTGAGAGGCCAGTGAATTGAGCAAGTTTGTGTAAATAAATGGTTGGAATGGGAAAAATTGCAAGAACATAGCTCCTCTGAGTAATGGATAACAGCTTTGAGGTGATGCCTGTAAGAATAGAACCTACACATATTTGAGGGATTGCTTCAAGGAACAAAGTTATCAGATTTTCACCTCTGACAATATAAAAAAAGCAACTAAATGTGAATCTCAGGATGAGAAATTTAGATTAAATCTGAACTGCTCCCTTGATAAGAGGTGTTAGCTATAAGCGAAAGGGCATGAAATTGTTTTCTCAGAGGGCATTAAACATAGGAATTGTTCATCCATCTTGAGTATCACTGATAAATGCCATACTGGTGGGGGCATGCCCCTGACTGCCCTCTCATTTTGACTTCCTTGAATTCAAACTCTTTTAGCTTTTCTTAAGATAGGCCTTTTACTCAGTAAGACAAACTTTTTCTCAATGTATCTGTCAGCTTCACATTGCAGCAAAGAAATATCTGACATGGGCAACTCATGAAATAAAGAGAGGCTTATGTTGGCTCATGGTTCTCAGTGGGAAAGTCCAAGGTCAAGTGGTCCAAACAAATGAGCACATCATGGTGGAAGAAGGAAGAAAAGGGAGGGAGCAGGAGAAGAAGAGGGAGAGGGAGAGGGAATAAACCAGGTCCCACGGTCTCTTTTAAGAACACACAAATACACTCCCAGTTACCTAAAGATTTCTCATTAAGTTCTGCTTCTTTAAGGTCCAGAACATCTCCAAATGCCACCACCTTGGGGACCAAGTATTTACATATGCAGACCATTGGGAGAAACTCATTCAGATGAAAACATAGCTTAATCTGTTCACATCCCTGAAACACCATCTCTAAACACCGTAGTCAGATTAAGTTTCCACCCTCTTAATACCCTTAACATATGATTTTGACTAAAACTTCAAGTGAATTCTGGAGAGCAATGCATATTCAAATGACAATACAATCCTGGGCTGAGTAAGATTGTGTAACCCACTCACTTGTGGGGGTTTCTGATTCAATTATTCTCCTCACAGGACTTTGTTGCTTGAGCTAAGTCACATAGAAAACTAGCCTATAGAATCATATTCTAAATTTCCTCTTGTATTTTATAATTTGTCTTAATTTCTTTCTCTAAAAGACCCAGTAGTGACTGAAAGAAGGGAATATCAGAGGCTTGCCATGGTGAGGAGAGGCAATGATACTACTTTTATTTTTGTCATAGGACCGATTATCTATGTTTCATTAGTATAAAAAAAATCATGGAATCCACCTTTTCTGTATGCAAAATATACTCAAAATTCATAGAAATAAAAAGAAATATGAATACTGATAATAATTGCAATCCCTAGAGCTGTCTCAATTTTGCCTTCAGGGAAAATTGCCAGTATCCAAAGGTACTGTCTTACCACAACTGGAAAAGATATGCTGACGGCATCTAGTGGGTAGTGGCCATTGATATAGTACCTCCACAAAAGCAGAGTCTGGCTCATGTGTCCATAATGCTGAGTTAGAGAAACTATGCCCCAAAGAATGAGGATCAGTTTGAAAGACTTGTAACTGAGGAACCATGAGCACTCACCTTCATAGAGATCTATACCTATGTAATTAGGTGTCTTCACTTCACATTTGAAGAAACTGAGACTAAGAGATAATTTGTCCAACATCACCTTGATAGGAACCCAGATTTCCAAGAAGCCCAAAACTCTAATATTTACAATAAATATCTTATCTTGCCTATTAGTGCTTCTGTGGTATAAAATGATATTTTGAAAACTTACAAATACAGTTTTCCAATAGCTGAGTATGTGTGTACATAAAATAACCAGATGAAAGTAATAACCTAGAGCGGCGTTACAAAGATCTCAACCTCATTACCTTCTGCAATAACGCCTTTATTGGAATATAATAACAGACTGCTGTGAATTACTTTTGCCAGAAACTTGTAAAAACAATTGCAAACAGGAAGCATAGTATTCTAGTTATGGAACCAGTTGTAGTTTGGCCTTTGAATAAAGGTAAGAAAACTGCTGTCATTCAGGGAAGTTATAATAACTGGCTACCCTTTTTATTTCCTTGAGTTTGAAATTTTTCAAAGTTTCCATTTGCACATATTAACATGTACCTATCAGTATACTGCTGGGTAAATAGGATCAGTAATATATCAGTATTCTGCTGGGTAAACAGAACCAAGTAATTGGCTTAAGAGGTTGTGGTGTATCTTAGTACACTTGGGTTACTATAACAAAATATATTAGCATTGGTACTTTATGAACAATGGAAATTGTTCACATCTTAAGGCTTGTAAGCCCAAGGACAATGTGTCAACGTATGTTGTGTCCAGTGAGAGCCCATTTCTCAAATATGATTACATCTCACTTTACACTGTAGAAGAAAGAAGCAAGCTCCATCAGGTCTCTTTTATAAGGGCACTTTGGGCACTGATCTTGCAGAGGCTTCATGAACTCATCACCTCTTACTAATTCTGCCTCTTAGGATTGCCATAATGCTGAGTATGTTTCAATGTATGGATTTGGAGGGAACTATTCAGGTCACAGCAAGGGCCTTGACTAGACCAGTATAACATGCATGGAGCAGGCAGGCAAGAAGAGCACGGTGGACCTTTGATTCAGAGTGTGCAGCTGCAGCTCACTGGTTGATGTCCCTTCACCTTTATCAGAGAAGCCTGGGTTCTGCTCTTATGGCCTTTCAACTGCCTGGATCTGGCCTGCCTATTTTACCTAGACTAATCCTCCTCACTTACAGTAGACTAACTGTAATGTTATTTCATTTACAAAATGCCTTCATGACACCACCTAGATCAGCATTTGATTGTGTAACTGAGGAGCGTTACGGCAACACTGACACATAACATTGACCATTCAAAATAGTGAGCAATTATTTTTCTCAAATCCACAAGTTGTATCAGATGGTGAAGTAAGGTTACAAAAGCTGCAAGTTCAAAGTAATGTAAGTATCTCTGAACAATGTTAGAATATGACTGGCCATTCCCTGCTATTCAGTCCTGATCTGTTCCCCAGGTATTGAGACACCTTTGTGCGCAAACAGTTACTTACGTTTCTGGTTTCAAATGAGTTGTGATGTCACAGCAGCAAATAATGTAGCAAACTTGGAAGAGGCATGGGTTAAGTAGAATTGAATTCATGCCTAAGTTCTATTATGTCAGAGCTTTGGGAATATGCCTACCATTTACTTGCACTAAAAATATTAATATACTATTTCACAGGTTCTGGTAAGGTCTGCCTGATAGGTGTTATACAGCAGTATAGGTACATGCATATATGAATATGTGTGTCCAGGTGCACACATACACACACACACACACACACACACACACACACACACACTCAGTAGTTACTTTAGCAAGCATCCATTAATTTACCAGTATACTTACTGTATGCTAGCCACAGGGTTAGGTACTATGTACTAGGCCTACAGATGAAAGACAATCATAATTCCAATCCTCAAAATGCTAATAGTCTGAAGAAAGATATAATTCAGTTTGTAATTTCAGTATGTTTTGATGCATGCTATAATGCACACGTTTAGAACCATGGAAAGGCCTTGCTGGATATTGTGTAACTGAAAGCACAATTAATTAGCTAGTCATCTGTGCTAAGAATATGTGCTCCTTGGGTGAACCATAGGACCAACTCTGCCTTAATAAGACATTTCTGTTCATTAGGACTCAACACATCCTCTGCGAATGTCCAGGAGGAACAATATTAAATTATCAGTGGCTGGCCATTTGAACAGCTCAAACAGTGTGGTCGATGTATTTGTCTGTTTACTTATGGTCTTTCCTGCTCTTCAGAGAAGTTGAAGTAGCTTTCTTAAATACCAGCAATGAACTGAGATTTCAACAAATAGAAGTTTGAAGATGTTATATTGAAGAAAAAGAGAGGAAGAGTGAGGTAGTAAAATGGACCCAAAATTTTGATTGGAAAAGTACACTATTATTTGTGACATAAAGCACTGTTTTCTAGTGGCTAAAGCAACAGGGGAAACACCAATAGTTATAAAATCACCACAAAATAAAAACGCATTAGTGTCAAGGTGGACACTTGACTACTTAACAATTAATGCCGGTAGAATTTCTGCCAGAGTCTTACAAAAAGATCAATACCTTTAACAGTAATCCAAGAATGAACAGAAAAATTTGTCTGCCATGCACATACATACACATTCTTGACACCTATATATTTATATATAGGTATCTATCTGCCGATATAAGTGTGTCTCTAGGGTTGCTTAATTCATATAGTGATTCAGGCATTTAGGCCCAGCAGTCTTGGCTAATAACCAATCTTAGTGACTCCACCATGGAATTTCAAGGATCTAACTGCAGTCACAGCCTTTCATGTCTTCCTCTCCACATTACTTGAGGACACTGCTTCCTGGCTTCTTCCCGGAAGGAGAATAGAAGACACTACAAGTAGAAGTGAAAAACAAGGTGGCCCAGAGCTGCTGACTGTTTCAGAATCACCCTGCTGTTCAGAGTCATTCGGGCTCAGAACTACTGAGAGCTCTATATCTTCTATCGTAACAATGTTAGTCGAGGGGTATGGAGGGATCAGACATATTGCTGTACTAAGTATGATCAAAAGAATACACAGAAAATACAGAGGGTGAGTGTTAAAGGGAGAGATAAACTCCTCCTATTATTTTGAAGTAATTATGTTATTTCTGCTGAGATTTTTACAACAGTTGTCTGACTTTTGAAATGTTAATGAAAGGAGTAGAAATATTTAAAAAGTTAGGTGTATTAAAATATCCATCCTGGCCAATCAATCTTTTCAATTAAAAAAGAAGGAAAAGAAGGAAAGCATGTCAAATGAAGGGGGACCAGTTAAATAAATTGAGGTTTATGTTTACAATAAATTATAATTCAGTCATTGAAATGATGGACAAAGTATTTCAGCAAAACAGACATAGGATTAAAATGTTAAGAGGTGCAAAGTAAGTCACTGAATTATCTATATGATCTGATTCCAAAGTTCTATCATTTTTTTACACACATAGAGGATAGAAAAGAATCATGACCCAATACCAACACTAATTACATAAGGTGATTTGACTAACCTTATAAATTTATTTTAAAATTTTATCTTTTTCAATTTTTTATTTCTGCATGTTGTGCTCCAATAGGAAATATATTTAAAATAACTACAAACTTGGAGTATTTGGAGAAGAATGGAATAATGATTCCTTTTAGCTTCAGTGTATTCTTGATAAATAGTCACCAGACTTCTGGAACTTAAACTAAATCTTGGATTTCAAAACAAACTTGAGACTTTTGTGATATGGCAAGTCATTTTTTACTGGTCAAATTTTTCTCTCCAGATTTAAATGAAATAAGAATTTATGAATTTAGAAAAATTGGTTTGTTTGTTACTGTTGGTGCCCCAAGAATGACTAAGGGAAAGAATGAAAGAACTTTTGGAATTTGAAGGACCTCAGCACACTCATTTTGCAACTGAGAGTTTCAAGGCCTAGAGATGGGAGTTGTTTGGCTGGTGGTCACATGATTGGTTTATAGGGACATTGGACAGTATCAGAATACTTCTGGTGAGAATAAGACTACAATGAGAATTGGCCCAAGATTCATTATTCTTTCATTGATGTTACTAAAGACATTTCTCTTAATAGTGATCAGAGACAGATTAAGAGTCTGGTGAATGCTTGGTTGGAAGATGCAATATGGACATTTGAAGCGTATAGAACATTTAGGATATATTTTTGAAAAACAGAAACACAGTGTCAGACAAGGAGTGGTGAACCTAATACGTATCAGATAGAACTTGAGGTATAGGTTTAAGCTTTACTATTCAGTGAAAACTTAGAACATGTCAGTTTTCAGTATAGAAATGTTTATCTCCCTATCTGAATTTTAAAATGCATTGTGCATATGTTCTGTAATTTAAAAGTAACAGTCTTTTCCATTTTTCTCATTCTGTTGCAAATTGCAATCCCACCATGTCATCAAAAAGTTATTTAGTGACAACTTATGGAGAGCCAAAAAGTTTCCTGTAATTTGCATATATTTTCCACATTCGGAATGTTAGTGATTAAGGCTTTTTTTGTGTGCATTCACTTAAAATAATATATTATTACTGAAAATAAATATAATAATAAATGCAAAATGTTGGCTCTAACAGCATATGCTAAACATTTTCACAGTGCGGCACAGCATATGCTTAGTTCTTCATTAAGAGATTTTAAAATAACTCGTATTTAGCAAGAATACATTATCTTTTATTCAGAATTAATTATATGCTGTTTTGTGTACCATAATTTAAAGTGCTACCCACTTCTAATATGTAATACCCAAAAGAAACTATGGTTACAATTCATTAGAATTGGCTTCTTTCCTTTGCAATTTAGTGGCATAATGAACACATAGAGCTAAAATGCTATTTGTTACTTGAATCAAAAGTTACATGAAGTGCTGATAACTAACAGTTACAAACCCTTTATTATTTTTTTAAGCACAGCATGTCTCAGGAGAATGGAGTAAGTCATGAGAGTAATTCATGCATAATTAGTTATTTTACCATTCTTTGATAGTCTTAAGAACAAGTTTTTATAAGGGCTCCTGGAATTAAAGAGTAGAAGAGCATTTAAAAATCATTTCGAATTATTTAAACCCAGGATGGTATCAAATCATTTGGTATGCTGAAACATACACTTTTTGTAAGCAAACTATGACCTTTACAAGAGTTTGAGTCTAGATGTCTGTTAAATAAAAATAGCCTACTTCCTTAAAAGTGAAATCAACTGTCTCAAACAGTGACCTGGGATATTAATTGTCTGGTCAGCTGCCTGGAATCTTAGATTAATCATTTCCTATTTGATTATTAAAATTTTTTAACAGCAAGGAAAACAAAGCACAAAGAAGTTAAATCCGTCTAGAGTACTGTAGCTCATAACTATGAGCTTGGAGATGGGGTCCTGGTCTTTTGGTTGATGTTTGAGTCACATGCAATTTCCTCATATTTTCACTTTCAATCTTAATTATTGCTAACAGATTCAATAAAATCAGTCCATTTGAATATTATGCTATTCTAGCTATGCATAATGAAGATGACAAAAGCAGTCAAAGTGTATTAAAAATGAGAAAAAATTCCTAAATGCTGTTTTCATGTTTTGAAATACACATTGACATCTTAAGTTTTTCACTAAAAGTGACAAAATTTAAAGTAATAATACTATTTATTCTACCCTGACTGGGACTGAAAGGAGCAGTCTAATATTCTTTAATGGGACTATAAATCAATACTAGAAGGCATTTGGCAAAATTTGAATTCAAATATGTAGAGACCCTTTGTCTTAGTTTAATTCTTGTTTTTGTTTTTGTTTTGAGACAGGGTCACACTATGAAGCACAGGGTGTCTTTGAAGTTCTTTATGTAGCTCAGACTGGCCTGGAACTCACAGTGATCATCCTGCCTCAGGCTCCAAGTACTGGGATTATAGGTGTACCTCACCATGCCTGTTTGTCTTTTTTTTTAGTTATACCTAGTTTTAGGAAACAGTATATGGTATAATGTGATGCAGACTCATAAAAAACGTTCATCTGGATGTTTTCTAGAAGTATGTTATAAATTGTACTTCAATACAGTTGCTAATATTGCTCTTTAAATTTTTATTTATTGGAGGGGAAATTCAAAACATTTTCAGTTACAATCTCTTGGAGGAAGTCTCAAAGAGTTAACAGCTCATTTATACAACTTCAGTTGAGAAACACTTCTCTATATTTATGAAGACATTTTAATCATATGGATAAAAGATTTGCATCATATTTATCACAAGATGCATACTGAAAGTCATATGTAAACCACAGTCTACTTTGAACAACAAAAAAAGTGTGGTTAAAGTGATTAGAATGTACCAAATCACATGGTAACTAAAAAATAGTTACCATGGTGACTAGACTATCCTTCCATTATCCAGTTTTCTTATTCCCTCCAGGCTACTATAAAAACATTCCTTCGACTGGGTAATGTATAAAACACAGGTAATTTATTGCCCACACTTCTGGAAGATGGAAAGTCCAAGATCAAGTGAGCAGTAGATTTGATGTCTGATGCTGGCCTGCTCCTCCTAAATGGCACCTTGTGGGTGCATCTGTGTCTCTTTGGCAAGAGTATTCATCTCATTTAGGGGAACTGAATAACATGATTTAATTTCCAAAGGCCTTGCCTCTTCATATTAACGCATAGGTTATTAGGTGACACTCACATTCATACATAGCACCAATCCTCCATTTAGTCAGTGTTTTTTATTTTAAAATCTTGTGTTTTCACGGTGTACATTTGTAATCCCAGCATCCTGGGAGACTGGGACAGGAGGATCACAGGTTCAAGCCCAACCTGGATCTGGATAATTTAGCAACTTACTAATACCTTGTCTCAGGAGAATAAATAAAATAACAAAAAAAGAGACCTGATGAACTACCACAAATAAAATAAAGCCTAAATTTTCAAATATTCTTCAGGATGGTTAATTATTAGTATTTTTTTTTACTTAAGAGAAAAAAGACACAGTAAAGAAAAACAAAAAGCAAAAGAGACAAACAAACAACGAAACAAAACCAATACAGTAACATTATAGGTTTACAAAGCAGGATGATAGGAATTTGACAATGGTTGTAATATTGCATATCGTTACATTCAAAAGGTTGTTTAGATTAACAGATATAGACATGCAAAATTGATCTAATCATATGAGTATTAACTGTTCTTTTTTAATAACTAATACATTTAGTAGTGCAGACATTTTAGCTGTCTTATGTACACATATATACAAATTTATGTCTTTTTCCTTTTCCCTTCTTTCTTTCCTTCTTTCCCCTATCTCAGCTACATTTCCTCTTAGAGCAGTTTCTTACTCTTACACAGTATTTATTGTAGATTTTGGATCATATGTACTTTTTGGTTTTTTAGACTAGAGAGACAATATGGTATTTACACATGTGAATTTGATTAATCTCACTTATGAGTATGGTCTCAAGTTATGTCCATTTACTTATAAAAGTCTCAAAGCAATCTTTCTTGATTCCTGAGTAGTACTCCATTGTATAAAAATACCACATCTTTTTTTTTATCCATTCCTTGATTGATGGTCACTTGGGTTGTTTCCAAGATTTGAATATTACAAATTGGGTTTCTATAAACATGGGTGCACATATATCACTGTGGTATGATGTTTTGAGTTCTTCTGGGAAAATGTGCAGAAGTGGGATAGCTGAGTTGAATAGACTCTCTAATCCTAGCTTGTTGAGGAATCTCCACACTGATTGCCATGGTGGTTGCACCAGTCTACACTCCCACCAACAGTGGAGAAGAGTTCGTTTTTCCCCACAGACCCTCCAACATTTGTTATTGGTTGATTTCTTGATCTTGGCCATTCTTTCTGGAGTGAGATGGAATCTCAGTGTTGTTTTAATTTGCATTTCCCGAATGACAATTGATGTTGAACATTTTTTCATATATTTGTTTGCCATTTGTGTTTCTTCCTCTGAGAAGTGTGTATTCACCTCAGATGTCCATTTTTGGATTGTATCCTTGAATTTTAGGTG